>PVIW01000535.1:260981-464611 GCA_004026585.1 Noctilio leporinus
AAAGAAGCCTGAGACACCAATTCATAAGAACCTATGCACACCTATGTTCATAGCGGCACTATTTACAATAGCCAGGTGCTGGAAACAGCCTAAGTGCCCATCAGTGGATGATTGGATCAAAAAACTTTGGTACATTTACACAATGGAATTCTATATGGCAGAAAGAAAGAAGGAACTTGTACCCTTTGCAACAACATGGGTGGAACTGGAGAATATTATGCTTAGTGAAATAAGCCAGTCAGTGAAGAACAAGTATCATATGTTCTCACCCATTACAGGACAATAATGAGCAAAACTAACAACAAGCAAAACAGAACCAAGTGTATGAATACAAGGAATAGGCCTGCAGTAGTCAGGAGGAAAGGGGGAGGGGGGAGGGGGGAGGCAGAGGCAAAGAAGGGGAGCAGCTTAGACAAGAACCTAGTATAAAGGAAGCATGGACATGGACAACAGGTGGGATTGACTTTGGGGGGAAAGGGTGGGTGGGGAGGGGGACAGAGGGGAGCAAAAAAGGGATGGATGTAATAAAACAACAATAAAATTAAAAAAAAAAAAAAAATCTAGTCCAAGCTTTTACTGGGTAATTACTGATGATCTAAATCCAACCATTGAAACTAATATTAAACACACCAGGATTATTGATAACAATGTATGCCTAGTAGTTATTGCCACAAAATGGTGACTTTTTCACAGAATATATGTAACCAATGACTGGTTTTATAACATTTATGTGCCTTGACTAGCTCAGCAATATAAGTATAGCTTTACATATCAAGCACTAACTTAGGGCCGGAGCTGCCAGGCTGCATTGTAGCCTATGTGACTGGCGCCCCCTGGAGTTGTGCAGCTCACAATCTACCTGGTTCTACTTGGCAGCCCTACGTGGTGCTAAGGACTCCATGTGTATTAACTCATTTAATTCCCCCAATGACCCTGAAAAACAGAATTCAGGTTTCACATTACAAATAAAGAACCAGATCTAGAGAGGTTAAGTGATTTACCCAACACCACCCAGTGCTAAGCTATGAAACCAGGATTTGCACCTGTGGAGTTGGACCCTGAGGTCCCCAGTGTTAACCTCATGCAATACTTTGC
Source organism: Noctilio leporinus (assembly GCA_004026585.1). Lineage (NCBI taxonomy): Eukaryota > Metazoa > Chordata > Mammalia > Chiroptera > Noctilionidae > Noctilio > Noctilio leporinus. The sequence goes on from PVIW01000535.1 coordinate 262,077, forward strand.
AGCATTATTGCAAAGTTATAATAAATTCATAGGTATGAAGAAAACATTTTTGCAAAGGTGAAGTCAGGATCTTTTTTAAATCATTTTTTTATCTTCACTTCTCCTGATGGCCAACCCCTGATGGTCAAAACATGAGAGGTTTTATAAATACCTCGGAAAATGTCTAAGCCATTTGTACAAATTCATGTTTTATAATGTGGACATCCACCATATCTAAGAGAGGAGTAGAATAAATCCCAACCATTATTGATGTTCCTTATCAATAATGATAAATATAGAATGATTCAGAGCAAAGAGGAGAAAGAGCTAGAATCTGCTGAATCGAAAAGTCACAGGATTTCCTTCCTTTAAAAAAGTCCTGGAGAATGTATTTGGAAAATCCTCAAAGGCACCAACTCAGCAGCAGCCCAGCTGCTGAGAGTGATGTATTCTCAGGGTCCCAGGTTGGAAACAACCAATTTCCCTCCAAGTGTAGCAAGAGTGGGTCCAAGATGCTCCTTTTCCTGGGAGAACAGACTTTTTCAGCAGTCAGCACGAATTGTGGTGCATCAAGTACACTTTATCATTCTGCATAGATTGCTTTAAAAAACAAAAAAATAAAAAAAAAGAAGTAATGTAGATTTTTAATGTTCTAAGCCCCACAGAGAATCTGTCTAAGGACTCATATAGAAAGTTGGTTTTGTTAACTAGTCTCAAGCTTAAAGAGCAAAGGATAAAAACACAGACACCCTTCCAGAAAATAGGGAATCCCTTCAGAATTTTTCAGGTAACTGACGCATAGCACCTAAAAGTGTCAAAATTCCTGGTTCAATTTTCATCAGTTCGGTGTCTGTCTCACAGATACATTCCCTCATGTACTGTCTTTGGAACTGGAATATCAAGACTATATTTTGATAGTTCCTGGAGGTCACGAGAACATCATTATAAGTCTCAGTTATCACATGTGAATCATGTTATTATGGCCCCAAAACCATTTCTCCCACATGGGAGGGATCTGGATATAAGGTTTCACCCTTCCTTCTGCTCAGCAGCTGTCCCTTCTTGCTGTCCCCCTCTGCCACCATATTATAGATCATGTGTGAGCCAACTACAGCCCCGGCCAGATCCAGCTCACCACTTGTTTGATAAATAAAGTTTTATTGGAACACAGCCATGCTCACACTCTTCCCTATTGTCCATAGCAGCCTTGCGTTCATTCTGCACCAGGCCAAGCTGAGTAACTAGGACCAAGGCTACACGGTCTGCAAAGCCTAAAATATTCATTTGCTCATAAAATATATGGTTAGGCAATCATGTACTTTATAATATGGTCCCCCTGATATTCCCAGTACCCACCTGGCACCATACACAGTTATTACAATATTACTGACTATGTTCCCTGTGCTCTACTTTACCCCATGACTATTCTGTAACTGCCAATCTGTGCTTCTTGGTCCCTTCACCTTTTTCACTCATCTCCCAACCCCTGCCCCAGTCTGGCAAGCATCAGTCTGTTCTCTGTATCTATAAGTCTGCCAACTCATGTTTTAGGTTCATGGGTAAGTCAGTGTCTTTTCAAACAACCCTACCCCTCTTCTCTGAGTTAAGTCTTATGCAACAATTGTGTTCTTAGCAGCTGAATAGCCTTTGTCTTCACTTAGACCTATGTTTCCAGGTGTGTCCTGGGGGGCTGAGCCAGCTAAAAAGCTAACCTTCAAATAAGGGAGCATTTCCCAGACTTTTCAAAGTTACGAAGCACCGTCACGTATAATAGTGTTTCACAATGTCCTAAAAACAGCCTTTGTATACGAGAGAGCTATGTCTGTAGAAACGCCACTGTCATTCAGAGTTCAGATGCCTTCAAATAACTAGTCTCAACCCTCAAAGCACAGCTGGAATCACTGACTTAAATAGTAATAATAAAAAATGAGATGGAAAAAGACAGAATTAGAAAGTCGGCCAATTAAAGAATAAAAGGATAAAGAACAACAGCTGAGTCAAACTTCTCCCTGCGATGCGCAGAGAGGTCAACCAGAGGCATCGTTGAAAATCTAACGTGGCATGGTAACCTAGGCAGGTCTGCAGCAAGCAGAGTTACGGCATATGGTATTTCACACACAAAAGGTAATTAAGAACTGCCTTGGAAAAGAGCATTTGTAGCCACCTCATCAGTGACCTAGCAGGCTGGTTTGTATCAGTTACTATTCATTACTGTCAGAAGGAACAAAACAGGGTATGATTAATGCAGTCCACTCCAATGGATTGCAACAGAGGCTGACAGCTCAAAAAAATGAAGTTCGGGGGAAAAATACCATCATTTACCAAGCCTGGGGATTCTGCCTGCATTTTATACCAACAGTATAATAATAATAATACTTATTATTATTATTATTATTATGAGCATTTAAACATTGTCTAATACTAGTCTATGTTCTATATAGGCATTAGCTTATTGAATCCTCAAAGATTTCAATGACATAGATCTTAACATAATCTCTAGTCTACAAATAAGGAAATAGGCTCCTAGGGGTCAGGCAGTCTGAGCAGCATAAATGGTCACTAAGATAAGGGAAGGACTAGAAAAGCAATAATTGTCATATTGCAAGAGTCACATGTAAGGATCTCTAGGTTATTACTTCCTTAATGGCTACACAAAGGTAGTGACTCAATAAACAGCTAAGTTTATGAATAAGTAACTCAATGAATGGATGAAGAAGCATTGAAGCCAATCTGCCTGGGTTGTGTTGGGTTCATCCTTACCTGGTCATCTAGCCATCAAAATGTGTGTCTAAGAAGCTTACATTTTCTCAGTTAGGCACATAATGTCTCTTTAGACAGATGGCTTCTCATGGATGGTTCTTGACAGTACCACAGGTTGGGGTGGCCCCAGCCTGACCTGCTGAAACATAGGAGAGTTACTGCCTTCCTGAGCAAAAGCCTGCAAAGTGTGTTCCATTGGAGAGCGGTAGATGTCAGGGGAAAAAAACAAAGCAATGGCCAAGTAAATCTTGGAAAAACAGAGCTAATCAAATTTCTTAACTTGAGAACTTCTGAGAGCTTTAAGTGGGTGAAAGTGCATTGAGAATCACCAAGTGGGGGAATCCAGTCCACACAATTTATCAAACTCACTTGACCATGCAAACATTTTTTTTCTTAAAGCATCTGATAGGACTATTAACTTGAGAAGTCCACACCGGGAAATGCTGTTGAAGAGAAAGATGAATGCGTCAGATGGGGGAAAGAAATAATTACTGAAAGCTTATTAACAGAAATGGTGCCAAACGAGAGAAAGCTGGGAGGTGTACTCGTGCCAAGAAGAGATCTCTGATTTCAAGCACAGCTGGATCCTAGGGCTGAAATGCGATCATCAGGCTTCAGTTCCTCTTCAAGTCTCAGCATCTTTGCCTTCGCCTGCTAGGGGACTTCATTCCCCGGCTTCCTAGGGTGGCCCTGGCTGCCCTAAGATCCCATCCTTCTAGGTTCAAACCCAGGGAAATGGGTGCCTCTTCTCACCTGCTCAAACAGCTAAACAAACACCCAGGGAGCCTCTGACTGAGCCCAATTGACTTGGTTTAAGCATGCCCACCCTTGATCCATTCACTGTGGAGAGGGGACCAAAATCCTCCCAGTGGCCAGGCCAAGTTAGCCTACCCTCCACCCCGCTGCAAGTCAGAATATAATTAATTGATCCTTCTCAGGACACAGGGCTGGGAGCGAAGGACAGGGTAGGTCTCCAGGGGGAAGCTGGGGGGCGCTTTTACTAGAAGGGAAAATGGATGTCAGGAGGCTGAAATGACAAAGCCCCAGTACAAAGATTCATTTCCCTGAATTTCTAAATTGCAAGCTTTCAGGTTGATTTGGGTAAGCCCCCCTCATATTAACAGTTGATTTAAAATGCTAAACTAACACAGCACCCAAAGAGGAGGTCAGGTCCCCAGCTCTGTTCAAAACTTACCCCAATTACTTAACCTTGATCCTTGCAATTTGTTTCCCTATGTTGTTTCTGTGGCCGGAAGTCTTATCAGATTGGACCGCAGGCTTCCATCTATCCATATTTTCTTCTAAATGTTAATCCCTATTTGCCAAAACTAAATAATACTTAATCTAAGAAAAAGCCAAAAGTATATTCATTTCCTTCAAATGTAAGTCTCCTCGTCCTATCATCCACATGAAAGGTGTCTTTGGGGAAGGGGCAGAATAAGAAAGAGAGAGAGATGATAGATAGCTAGACTGGAATAGAACCATTGCTCTATTGTTCACTATTACACATTTTAGCACTGTAGTGAATAACCTGTTAAAAATAACAGGTTATCATGTTCTTCACCTGCATGAAAGGAAGTCTGCCATAATAGGAAATCGCTGGGTCTGTGCTATTCAACACAGGGGCCATTGGCCACATGTGACTACAAGCATGAAGCCCTTGCTCAGTGAGGACTGAGAAATGCTGTAGGTATAAAACATACAATAGATTTTAAAGACTTAATACAAACAAAGAACATAAAACACCTCATCAATAATTTTTGTATTGATTACAGGCCCAAAGGACAGTATTTAGGATATATTGGGTTCAACAAACTATATTATTATAATTGATTTCAACTATTTCTTTTTACTTTTTTAAATGCAGCAACTAAAAAAGTTAAAATTACATGTGCAGGCTCCATTACATTTTTCCGGGTCATCTCTGAAAACGATGACATGTGGCCCACAAAGGACGACACTGAGAACTCTTTATAGATATGCCTTGAAATCAAAAGAAATGGATAAAAGAGTTCAACATGGGTGCCTCTAGGAAGCAGGGGTGGGTGACACTTTTCATGCTCAGCCTTTCCAGTACAATTTGAATTATCTTTAACTATGTTCATTCATCACGCTAATTTTCTAAATTTTTAGTGGCTGTGAAATAATATTTAAGCACGTGAGGGGAGCTTCATTGAGATATGTGAGGGGTGGACTTGTTTATAACTGCTTCAGGATGTCCCAGCTCCACACCTGTGCTTCTCCACCCGAAGACTTCCTGTAGAATTTTAATAAAAATACATCTGCCCGAGGACCAGCCTAGATTCTCCAAGCCAGTTATTTTTTTCCCAAAGAGTCAAGGGAGTTCTGTCTCTTACCTCTACTTAAGAACCACTTGTCTATGGCATGAAACTCTGGGACCTTTGTGGTAAGTGTTGTCACAGAACCCCAACTCTTTACTGAAGAAAATCTTGGCCCAACCTACAGATATTTTACAGGAAGGGGTGCCATCTTCAAATCAAGGGGTGTCCTTACCAGGCTCCTAGCTTTTCTCTGGAGAATACATGACTGTTAAATATACAGGGTGGGGTGAAACTAGGTTTCAGTTGTTTGTATGGAAAATAAGAGAATCATTAAGAAGTAGTAATACAAGAATAAACTCCATTTCACATACTCACACCTGTAAACCTGCTCTTTACCCCACCCTGTATTATGGCGAATACTTGCTGTTTCCACCAAAGGACTACAAGGCAGGTATTTGTAGGGGGGTAACCTCAACAACACCACCAGCGAGTACACACCTATGTCCAGTTCAGGGAAATATTTATGGCAGATTTCTTGAAGGATACGTATTCCAGCCCTTTAGTGCTTCTCAAAGTACGGTCCAGAGACTCTGTGCTGGAAGCTCCTGGAGTTCCCATACAAAATACGGATCCTCCTCCTCCAGACCCAAGGCAGCATTGTACTGCAACATTTGAAGTTCAGGGTAACCCGGGGACAATGAAACACACGTGGGAAGTGACTTACCTGCCTTCCACATGGAAGCATTGGCAGCCAACCTAGGATTCACTCCAATGGATTTTCTGCCTCATCAGCCATGGAAGCAAGGGGATGGTGCCCCACCCCCACCCCAGTCCAGATCTATGCATGTGAAAGCCATGGAGCAGGGACACCTGCCCCCACCCCTCTCCACTTGCCCAGCTAGCCTGCAATGGTTACGTAGCATGAGCAAGAAACAGACCTTTTGTTTTAAGCCCCAGAGATTTCGGAGCTGTTTGTTTCTGCAGCACCACTTGGCTTATCCTCACAGATTCGGGGGGACACCAGAGACCTGCCCCTTTTACTGTGAACCAACCTTTTGGATGAGTCTGATAAACAGCAACATTTGAGACCCACAGTATGGGTGTGCTTCCTGGCTTAGGAAGGGCAAGAGAGAACTGCCTACCCAAACTGCACATTCAACCCCCATCAAAATACTTGCCCACTTGGTGCTGTGCTCTTGGCCTTCAGGGAAGTACAAGTAAAGGGAAAAGTTCAACCCACCGGTCGTGTTTCTTAAGGGTGCTATTGAAGACTCTTGTCCCTCGGTGATAGTGTCCTCTTGGTGAGGACCCAGAGGCACTGAAGCAGCACCAAGCACAAATGAGCTCCCTCCTGAGTCATTAATGTGTTTCTAACCTAACAGTTACTAAGAATTAGGGCATCAATCCTACCTCCAGCAACATGGCAGCCTTCACAGCAGGCCCCCCACCCTATGGGTTATTCTCATGCCTATGGCTTATTCTCCTCCACCAATTCCTGCTTCCCACCAAGTTTTCTCACTCACTCACTTTGATTCTATTCTGAATTATGTATTTTTGCAAGCCCCCTTCATTCTTTTCAGGAGAAAGGCGGGATATGAATAAAAATATATATGGCATGCAAGCATGCAGACATAAATAATGGGACCTTACTTCCAAAGCCATAACAATGAAACTCAACTGGGTCTTTATATTTATTTTTTAAATGAAATGTATTAGAGTGACATTGGTTAATAATCGACTTCTTTTTTTTTTTTTTTTTTTTTTTTAATGATGCAAGAGAAGAGAACAGGAAAAAGAAGAGTGTGAGAAGGAGGTGGGGAGAGGGCATTATGCCCGGAACATTCCACAGTATTCCAATTCTGGCTCCAAGTTAATAGGAAGCCTAGAAAGGCAACTTCATCTTTAAGATAAATGTTATAAATTGCATGTAATGAAATAAGGTCTTATTTTCCCACCTTTTGGTTTCTTATTTTTAAGATATACAGTCCTGTGTCAACCAAAATATCTAGACTTATAGCACACAATTCTATTCAGCTTGTAGAACAAATTCACTGGCACAGTCGATTTTTATTTTAATTATTTGTATAGAGTGGAAAGGAATGGCCTGATTTATTACCAAGTTGGGCTCCAATGGCAATATTATTATAGTTGCAACAGATGAATAAACCAATATATTTCTCAAAGCCATAAAACACCCAGCTACATGTCAGAGAAAATTGTTCTCCAAAACAACTGCAAAAAATAAAAAAATAAAAAAATAAAGAGCAAGGGAAATAAGGGGAATCGGGGCCTCCTTGGCCTCCCAAAGCCATTTTAAAGAAAACAGGACTCCTGCAGACCAGGAAAAACTCATTTCAACAAACCTACTTTCCATCTAGCCACTGAAATTAAAAGTTCACTGAAGTCATTTATACTATTGTCTGTGGCACGGATGTGTCCCATTTGAATGTGCTTTAAAAACAAATCAGTAGAAGATCCTCGCTCTCCCATAACCCAAAGTGGGACATGCTTATACAACCTACAGGATCCCATTGTGATCAGAACTATGGGCCTGCTGACCTTTTAATGCCTGATCAGAACAGAGCTGTTCTTGATGATGGGCTTTGAAGTGGGGATGAGGAGGGAGAGGACAGAGACCGAAGGACAGTCTTTCCCGTCCCATCTTGGCTTGTCTACGCCATGCATGCCATCCCTGCATGGGCTGAAGACAATGAGAAGCAGGCTGCAAAGGGTGGCCAGAAGTCATGCAACCTGCCCAGAGGAGGAAGTGACAGACAAGAGTTCAAATCCAAGTCACTCTAGTTCCACAGTCCAAAGTTTTAACCAGTCCTTAGTGAAAATCCGAGATGTTGGTCACCCACATTTCGTTTCTTTCCCTGGGGGCCTCTTTCACTCCTACTAGTGGTGGGAGTCACTGCAACACCTCTCACCTCTCCTGTGGGCAAAGTTTCACTCTAAGGAGCCCATTCTAAGGAGAATATCATGAGGCAGCAGAATGACTCCCATAGTGGGGACATCCAGCCTTAGACAAACACAGGCATTTATTTCTTCATTGCTAAGAATTCAATGGTTCAGGCACTGCAGTGAGAAACCAACTTATTTGAACAATGGTCTTGCCCTGGCTGGTGTGACTCAGTTTGTTGGAGTTTCATCCCATAACTGAAAGGTTGTGGGTTTGGTTCCCAGTCGGGGCCCACACTCAGGATACAGGTTTCATCCTTAGTTCCCAGTCTGGCTGCATACAGAAGGCAACCAGTAGCTTCTGCTCTCCTGAATCACTGTTTCTCTCTCTCCCTTCTTCTCTCTCTAAAAGCGATGAGAAAATGTCCTCAGGTGAATTTTTTTTTAATTTATTTAAAAAACGGTCTCTGCTTTCAAGAGTTCCCCACTTCAAAACAAATGCACCAATAAAAGCTTCGCACATACAAATGTCCCTTGCTCCAACTGAAAAGGAAACCCACACAAAATTGGAGCCAAGACCTGTTTTTCTGAATGCTACTCTTCCCCCAGCACAAGTAATTAAATTCTGTACCTAGAAAACCTCCAGCCCACCCACCTAAAGACTTCATGTCCAGCTCAAACTAGACAACAGCTAAGGGATACTCAGAAGAGGGGGAATAAATACATGAAGTAGACCTCTCTTCACTGTGAAAAAAATAATCCTATTTATTTATATATTTTAAAAGATTTTATTTATTATTTTTACAGAGAGAGGGGAAGGGATAGAGGCAGAGAGGGAGAAAGACATCAATGTGTGGCTGCCTTTCACCTGCCTCCAGCTATGGACCTGGCTGGAGACCTGGCTTGCAACCTGGTTATGTGCCCTGGCTGGGAATTGAACCAGCGACCTTTGGGTTCGCAGGCTGGCACCTTATCCACTGTGCCACCAGCCAGGGCTATTCCTATTTATTTATGCCTTATTCAGAAAAAAAAGGAGATTTCATTTCTAACTCTGAGAGAAGTCACAGTTTCTTCAGGCCATTGTTCTGATTTGGAGCAATCCATCACAGAGCGCTAACATGCTGATGATGTGTTGCACTAATACACCCTTACGTCGGTAATGTTCTAACGATCGAGCAGCCTCCTAAATCATGGGAAGCTGTCACTCCCACGAGGCGCTCCTCAGAGATGCAGCTCTGATTGGGGGAGGCATCCAGCAACGCAACTATGGCAGAATTATATTTTTTGACTTCAGAATTGCTTGACTATAAATAATAACCTCTCTCACCGAAAACAGAAAACTCAGGCTGAAATCAAAAGAAGCCGCAAAATACCTTCTAGTTTCCAACACGCCCGAGAGATACCAAGCTAAGCAGTGGCATGGGTGGAGACCCTGGCGGTGGAGTGGGGGAGGTTGCAGATAAGGAAATGATTTTGGAAGCATCGATGGAGTTGCTGAATCTCTTTCTGAAAGGGCATCAGTCGGGTGCTTACAGATCCGTTTATCATCGATGAGGATTTCATCAATGCCCTAAAATAAACAGCGTTAAAACCCAAGGCAAGAGGGAAAAAAATGGCAGACCAGGGAGAGAGGTATCCTCTTCCACACAGTTGGCAGGAGAGTAAATTGATAGAACCTTTCAGAGGGCAATTTGGCCATATTTATCAAATTTTAAAGCACACATAATCCGGGCCCAGCAATTTCATTTCTAAAAATCTATCTGGTGGACAGTCACACCCATGCCGAAGGATATAGATGTGTGAAACCATTTACTGCAGCCACTGTTACACCTAGAAGGGAAAAAAAAAAAAAAAGGAAACAACCTACATATCCATCAATAGTGGAGTGCTTAATGCATCCGTGTGTATTCGTTGTATGCAGTTTATGTGGCTGTTAAATATTATGATGTGGATCAATGGCTGTGAAGGTATTGCAGAGAATTGTAAAGCGGTGGCTGTCCGTTTTCTGGGTGTACCAGAATCACTGGGGAAGGTGATGAAGGACACAGAGGCCCAGGCTCATTGAAGCAGAACCAGGCCTGGGCCTCTGCATTATCATCAAGTTCCCTAGGTAGTGGGGAGAAGCAATCTAAGAGCCTCTTTCCTAGGAAACTGAGGAGGGGCAGCAGATACCCTAAATCCTCACCATAGCCTCATCCAGAGAAGCTCCCCTGAGGGCATGGTGGGTGGGTGTGTATTTCTTTTTTATTTTATTTTATTCTTCACTTAGAGTTCATACGCAATATTATTTTATATCGGTTTCAAGTGTACAGCATGGTGGTTAGACAATAATATAATTTATAAAGTGGTCCCCCAATCATTCTGGCACCCACAGGCACCATACAGAGTTATTACAATATTATTAATTTTATTCCCTATGAAGTGCCCGTGACTGAATGGGTAGATAAAAAGCTGTGGTACATGTATCTAATGAAATATTACATAGCCCTAAAAGAAGAATGAAATCATATTCATTTGTGACAACATAGATGGACCTAAAGGGTATCATGCTAAGTGAAATCATTCAGTCAAAGAAAGACAAATACAATATGATTTCACCTACAAGTGGAAACTGGAGAACAAAATAAATGAACAAACAAAACAGAAACAAGGCTCATAGATACAGAGAGCAGATTGACTATCGCCTGGAAGGGAGTTGAGAGGCTGGGTGAGAAAGCTGAACTACAAATTGGTCGTTACAAAATAGTCGCAGGGATGGAAAGTGGCTCTGCAGAAATATTTGTTTACAAGCTGAACTGCTTTAAACTCATTTGAAAACAATCAATATAGAAAGATAGCTAACATTATAGAGTTCTTACGCTGGGCTTCTCATTCATTGTCCTTTAGCCCTGTGGCAGCCTGGTGAAGTGGATAAGGCTATTACTACTCATTTGGCTGATGGCAGAATTGAGGCACAAAGGGGGTCAAGTCCTCCAGATCAACACAGCCAGTTGTCCAAAGCTGAGCTGTGGGCCCTGAGCTCCAGTGCTCTGCTTTCTGGCCTTCCTGCGTGGAAACCCACAGATTTGTTGACTGGGAGACTAGTCCATAATATACCACGTTTTTATAAAGAAGGTTAGGTAATTGCATGGGCAATCGGGTACCATTTTATTATATATTCAAAGAAAGATATGGATAGATTACTTTTGTGAACAGAAAAGAAAGGAAGCTGCATCCAAAATGAAAAGAAGGGGCAGCTTGGGGAGGTCACCTGGAGAGCACGTTCTGAAGATTTCTGAAGTCTGTATATTCCATGAGCTCAGGCACAATCATGCCCATTCCTCAAGTCACACATAGGGGTAGCCACTTGTGTGTGACCATCCCGTACTCTCAAGACTGAGACGTGTTGGGTGGTGGGTTACCACTGAGGAGGAAGACCCCATGTTAGCCCCATGTAGGCAAGAAAGCCACCTGCCTTCCTTCCCTTTTTCCTCAGAGCCTACCCATCGGCAGGTACATAGTATGTGACCCAGAAATAATGATGGAAAGAAGTGAATATTGTAAATACAGATTTTTGGAAGGTACGTGGCTATACCGAAAATTTTTTTTATTTGCATTTTGAGACTTTTTGAGGTAACACTGGTTAACAACATTATGTAAGTTACAGGTATACAACATTACAATTTGACATCTGTATACACTATAGCATGCTCACCATGGAAAGTCTAGTTTCCACCCATCACCATATATCTGACTTTTTTTGTGCACTCCCTCATCCCCACCCCTCTCATAACCACCATTTATTGTCTGTATCTATAAGCTTGTTTTTGTTAGTTTGGTTGTTGTTTTATATCTCACATGTAAGTGAAAGCATACATTTTTGTCCTCTTCCATCTGATGTTTACTTTGCATAGTACCTTCAAGATCCATCAATGTTATCACAAATGGCACCATTTTATTATCATTTTTATGTCTGAGTAGTAGTCTATTGTGAGTAGATAGATATGTAGATTAGATACAAATACATTTATAGATATGTAAATCTCACATCTTTCTCCGTTCATCCACCAATGCACACTTTGGTATTTTCCATTACTCAGGTATTATAAATAATGCCACAATGTCAGTTACTGTAAGTAATGTACATATGTCTTTTTTAATTAATCTTTTCATATTCTTCAGATAAATCATCAGAGGTGGAATTATTGGATCATATGGTAGTTCTAGTCTTAATTTTTTTTAATGAACCTCCATCCTGTTTTCTGTAGTGGCTGCACCAATTTACAATACCACCAGACATAACAAGTGTTGGAGAGGATGCAGAGAAAAGGGAGCCCTCAGGCACTATTGGCGGAATTGCTAAAAGACTATGTTTGAGGGTTGTTTTAGGTTCACAGGAACACTAAGAAAGTATATACCTTCTGCCCCTACATGTGCATAGCCTCTTCAATTGCCAACATCCTTCATCAGTGTCAGGGTTCACTCCTGGGTGTTATATGGCCTATGGGTTTGGACAAATAATGCAATGAATGACTCCGCCATTACAGTATCATACAGAGTGGTTTCACTGTTCTAAAGTTTTTCTATGTTCTGCCTATTTCTATGCCCTGCCCTCTCTCCTCCCTAACCCATGGTGACCATTACTCTTTTTACTGTCTCCGCTGTTTTGTCTTTTTCAGAATGTCAGATGGTTGGAATAATAGAGTAAGGGGACTTTTCAGGTAGTCTTCTTTCACTTAGGAATATGCGTTCAAGTCCTGGCTTGTAGGGTCCTTTCTTTTTAGCACTGAATCATATTTCACCGTCTGCATATACCAATTTTATTTATCCATTCACATACTGAAAGACATCTTGGGTATTTCCAAATTTGGAGAATTATGAATAAAACTGCTATAAACAGTATATTCAGGTTTTGGTATGGACCTAAATTTCGCCTCTTTGGGGTAGATCCCAAGGAGTTTGATTGCTGGATCATATGGTAAAGAGCATGCTTAGTTTTATAAGAAACAGCCCAGCCCTGGCTGGTAGCACAGTTGTTTTAATTTGCTTTTCCCCAATGGCAGATGATGTGAAACATCATTTCATGTGCTTACTTGTCATCTGTATGTCTTCTTTGGTGACATGTCTAGTAAGGTCTTTGGCCCACTTTTTAATTGGGTTGTTTTCTTATTGTTGAGTTTTAAGACTTCTCTATATATTTTGGATAACAGCCCTTTATCAGATGTGTCTTTTGCCAATATTTTCTCCCAATCTCTGGCTTATCTTTTCATTCTCCTCCCAGTGTCTTCTGCATGGCAGTTGGCACATTTTTCAATCAGAAGTTCAACAGAGGCATGATTAAAGTTTCTCACTTTTGGTCAAATTGTCTAATTTAGGTAAATTGGCCTAATGGATATTTTCAGGCTCTATAGATAGAAAGGAATTGAACTCACTCAGGAGCCAAAAGAAAGGTGACCCACAAGAAGTAGCAGATGGTTTTCCTATCTTCATGGCACTTTTCTTTCTAGAATGAGAAAACATGCATTTAAAAAATAATTATAAAATGACATAAAAGCTTACAGATGACATGTTAGAATGCTTGGTGTGGGCTGAATTAAAGGAGGAGGGAGAAGGTCAGCCAAATCTAAAATGGTCCAAAAAGACATATGGCTTTAGCTGGGCTCTATAAAAAATAACTCTCATTGTTTAAAAACAGAAATAGATTTTCCATCTTATAATATCTGGGCCACTGGCTCTCAACCATTGGGTTGTCACATACTAATGAACCATTAGCCTGGCACAGAGATGGAACCAACCTTTTAGCAATATGACATTTTTTTAGTGGAGGTGCCATTGAAAACATAAGGTACAGCGGCATCTGTCTGATGGACAATTTGGTTGAACAGGCAGGAGAATATAAAAGATGGTCCAACCCTCTGCAAACAAGAGTAGGGTACAGGCCAAATGGGCAAGAGCTGTTGAGTATTTAAGAGCACACAGGCAAGGCAGTCAACAGTCCCACTCAAAGAGCAGGGCAGTGTGGAGAGGGTGACCACTAACTGCTTTGTAAACAAAGCAGTTTACGGGAGGCATTGTTACACACGGTAATGATCGCACAGCATTGTAATTATTCCTAATTCATTTAAGTGATGTTTTCGCTCAACTAATCACGCCAAGAGGGTTGCCAGAATTCTCATTTTCAACAGGATGCCATGAATCCACCAAATCTGGGAACCGCTGAGAGCTGTCCTCTTCCACTCTTCCATTTTGCTTCATTTCATCATGTTGCCTTCAGGACACAGCATTGAGCAGCATAAAACAAAAGCATCCATGGGCTTTTGTGATTACCTACAACTGTTGAGGCTGAGAAGATGCTTTTGAAAAATCATGCTTTATTGTGAAATCGTTTCAAATGCACATGAAATGACAAAAATAGTATAGCACTTTGATGAACCCTTTACTGTTTCCCCCAACCATATAGTTTGTATAAAGAACCATAGCATGTTGTCAAAACTAGGAGATTAACATTGGTAGACTGCTAACTCAGGTTGTACAGCTTATTTTTAAGTAGTACTCTCTAAGTCTATAGGTAGTCTACAGATTATGAATAAATCCACTTGATACCGAGTGTTTAACTTCGAAAAATCTGAGCTATTTGACTCCATGTGTTAACTCAGCAGAAGTGAGTATGGAAGTGTTGTTCTGGCATCCGGAAACCAGACAGCAACGCTTAATTTAGCATCTAGCAGGTATTAGGCAACAGGCCCTGCAGGTCACAGCCCAGAGGGAACTACAAACCAATAAATGGCCAGCAGTAATAGCAGGAAACATGCCCTGATTCTCCTTAAGAAACACCCTGACTGGGTTTGGGAAGTGACAGAAGGTTTTCTGGAGAGCTGAGACCTGAAAGTTACAGAGGAGCGAGCCAGATAAAAAGTAGGGGCAGGGGCGGGTATTGGAGGGGCGGGGGAGAACAGAGCGGATGGACATGCTCCAGGCACAGGAAATAACCTGAGCTGAAACCCAGAGGTAACCAAGAGTGTGGTCCTCCTAGAGGACATCACAGGATGTGAGAGACAAGCCCTACAGGAGGACAGTCAACTTAGTCTACAGCTTCACTGTCCAGTCCCAGGAGCCCCCAGCTGCACGTGGCTACTGAGACCTAAAATTTGACCAGGCTCAGTTAAATGTGCTGTAAACGAAAAATACGTGCCGGATTTCAAAGACTTACCACGAAAAAGGTGTAATAGTAATGTGTTTCCATGATTGAAATAAAAATATATGGGACATACCGAGTTTAATAAAATGGGTGTTTTAAATTAATTTCTCCTATTATTTCTTTCCCCCTTTTTTTTAATGTAACTGCTAGGAAAATGGAAAGCTACACATGCGGCTCACGTTAGGTTTCTATTGGACAGTGCTGTTCACGGGCGTCAGGGATTACTTTCCAGGAAAAAAAATGTGATTTAAACTGAGGCCCAGAGGATGAGAATAAATTAGCCGGAAAGCTAGAAGAAGAAACAAGAAAGGGGAAGGCCTGGCATGGAGACTGGAGAGATGAACAGATCCCCACAATGCAGGGCCTTCTAGGTTAGGTTGAGGATAAACTTTCATCGGTGGTCAAGGAACCACTGAAGAATTTTACACAGTGGGGATGGCCTGACAGATTTTCTGCAAAAAGGAGCATTTGAACCAATGGCATGCAAGAGTGGAGTAGGGGAGACAAGTTAGAGGTTGTTGAAGTATCCTCAGGCTAGAGATGTTTCTGCCTGTCCCAACCCTCAATTCGCCATGTCCACCCTGATGTCCAAACATGCACCCTACCCAGGGCATCATGGTGGTCAGAGCATGCATGGAAACCTCTTGAGAATTCCCTTCCCTGTAGCTCAATTTCCAAGGTGAAGTAATTAGAACTAAGGCCATTCCTGGAGTCATTGTATGAAATTCAAAGTCACCTACAGATTCCTCTCCATTCTCGGCTTTCCTTTGCCCTGTGTACATCAAAATGAAGGGCTCTCAAAGGGACCATTACCCAACTTTGTTTTCACATGCCACCTGTCCAGTGTCCTGTTAGCACCTCCATTCTTCACTTAAGGGACTTTTCGCAGAGATGGGAGCATGAGGATTAAGGGTCTTCCCAATCCTGTCCATCACTTCCAGCCACTGGCCAACCAAGTGACAAGCAACTGCTGTCAGCCAATCAGATAGGTCAGATGAGGATGTAGGGGGTAGGAAAAAATCGGAGCAATTACTACACCTCCACTGTGCCTACAATTGACCACGGTCAGTGACATTTTGTGGGAGGGTGATGTTAACCATCAAGTCCTTGATTATACATTTTTTCTAGGTTGGCTTGGTAGCTGTTATTTACTGTTCTTGTTGTTTTGTTAATGTGTTCCTCTTGTTCAGGTTTCGGTTTTGTCCTTACTTTTATCATCAGCCTTGGTTTGGGAATCATCTTGGGGACATCGTGTGGGTGAAAACTGACGTCTGGAGATAGGTGGATTGTTTGCTTTCTAGAGTCCTATAGAATGAAAACAAAAACGACTAAGGACAGGACCTTGCCTTTAACTAATTACCCTAGAAAGATAACATACATGGCTCATGCAACAGTACAGATCATGCAAAAGTAAGAAATAATAGGGACGGGTGTAAATCACTGGGCACAAAGTAGCTGTCCTCTGGCCACATCAGGCCTGCAGCTGTGGCTATAAACTACTTGAAGTAGTTGTCAGCATTTTCAAATTAGGAACTTCTACTTCAAAATCTACATGTCAGGCTTCTCTTGGAAAATGGGAAGTATGACCGACGCTGGACCTGTCTTTCGGAAGCACGGCCGTACCTGGCGGCAGTGGCTCGGCAGCGGCCATCCACGTGTCCCCACGTGTCCCCAGGTCTCCCCGGTCTCCAGTCTGCTCCACTGCTGGCATCCAGCCTCCCACCCTCATTCTGTAATCTGCCAGTCCCCAGCAGACAGCTGGGTTTGCAACCCAAAGTGCAAATGCACAGGAAAAAATAGACAAGAAGGCTACATCCCAAACCTATCAGCAGAGCCATGAGACTGGAAGCCACTCACTGCTTTCCCACTTACCTCCGTATTTCTGAAGACTTTAGAACAAGAATATAATCACGTTTTCCTGCTACAACTTGACGAAACAACATCTATGAATAAAATTACAGTCATGTAGGTAGAAAATGAAAAATACCCAAGGAGTGCCGTGAGGGGAGTACTTTGGATTTTTGGAAGGGAGAGAAATGATGTCCAGCTGGGAAAACTCTCCTGGGCTGAGTTGTGAGATTAGGCTGGAGTCTCCACTTGTCCGTTATTTAACCCCTAGCACAGCAGGTGCTGCATGGGAACAGGGCAACATCTTTTCTGGGAGTAGATTTCCTAATACATACAATGGCAAAATAGCCAAATTGGAGGCTCAAACGGGACTAGAATATGTGAAACCGTGCACATAGCTGGTCACATTGGAAATCACCCAGGGTTCTAGTCTCGCAGAGATGCTTCCCCTCCAACCCTCTGTCTCTGGTAACCAATGCTCAGCCAGCCCCCGGGGGTGCCCAGCAGGTTGCAATGCTGCTGACTGAAACAGGAATACTCGGTAGAGAAGGAGGGCTGGCACGCGGGAGGGAGGTTATGACCGACCGCAGGAGTGGAACTCTTCACGAAGCCTTGTTGAAACCAACTATCTCATCACTGATCTCAGAACATGGAGACCATTGCCACAGCTCAGAAGCCTAAACTGAGAACTGATATCATAGACCCCAGAAGTTTAGGATCAGTTATATGCTGTGGTCACAGGGCATCACAGCTGTCAGGAGGGTCTCTGAAAAGAAATTGAAAGAGAAATGCCAAAGAAACCTGTTTCTGACAGAGCATCTAGCTGTGGGGTGTCTGCTAAAGGGACACTGGTGTTACCTTCTGAGAGATGGAAAGTCTTAAAACACAGACTGGCCAGCTAGTCCAACAACAAGAGTGCCAAGGTGAGAGGAAGCGGGGAGGGGGAGAGAGAGAGAGAGAGAGATCAGCCTGAGATCAGCCTATTGTTTTCTTTTGCTTTTTCTAATACAAAAATATAAGCTAGACCAAGATACTTATCTATTTAGGATGGGGCCATGGGGTCAGTTTGCCCACCCCATACAGAGGCACAAAAAAGCATGACTGCCAATTGGGCAAACCCAGAAAAACCTCCTTTTTCTCAATCCATTCTCTAAGACAAGAGAATGTTCAAATGAATCAACACTGTTGAACCAGATCAACCTGCCACCATTGATGGCCCTGGTGACTTTGATCTTCTTAGCTTATTCTCCACATGAGAGCTTTGTCCCACACATTATCAGAGAATGCTGTATTCAAATTTCCTTTTTAATATTTGCTGAAAACCTGAAATAAGAGACGCTCTCACATGTTTCAGAATTCTACAGAAAGCAGGGAAAATAAACTTGGTCAGCTGGAATACAGAAAATACAAAGAAATCACTCTTTCTCTTCCACACTGATTTGTAAGGAAAAGGGGTAATGTATACACTTCTATTTTAAAATCAATAACTGCAATTATTTACCCATACATCCCATTTGTGGCTAGGCAGACAAAACAGCTTTAAAGATTTCTGAAAGAATGCCCTTAGTCTTCAAAGACATTTGGATGAGATGAATCTGTTAGTTCGCCAGCTCTAGGATCCTATGTTTTGTGACAGTAACTTCACTGAAACAGCTGTTGCTTTTAAAATAACTAATTAGCACTACTAAAGTTGGCTACTAAAGTTAATTTGGAAAAAAAGAAAAGCAAAAGAAGCCCAGCCATGAAACAATGAATTATTTCAACCCATGGGATGATTTCTCTATTATGTGTTATTGCTACATTTGTTACGAGGTTGTTTTATTATAAAAATGAAAATATCCTAAGTACTGAGTGTTTTGTGTGCCCGACACTTGACTTGTGTTGCCTTCTTAACCTCAACATCAATCCTATTAAGATGAGACCATCATTTCTCCCATTTTACATATTAGAAAACTAAGTCTCAAAGCGTTAAATGACGCTTTGAGTTCCCAAGGTTACTTAGATAAGCAACATGGGAGACAGGATTCAAATCCATATTGAATGGATGCCAAAACTTTTGCTCTTGTTCATTACACCATAGTAAGTCTCCAGACTTATGGATAAGCTTTTCTTTCCAAATGAACCAATCTTCATCTATCCCTTTGATGAATCAATTTAGTGATAGAACCAAAAAATTCTTCATAACAAGATTCCAGTGGATTAATAAGAGTCTCCCCCTCATTGTCCAATCTGCTTATTTTAATATATGCTTATATTTCCTTGCACCTAAAAGGAGTCAGTGATCTATAATTAGCAGCAGGTCTCAGATACTATCCACTTTTAAGGAAATTCTGAGAAACATGTGCCTAAGGCTCCCCTCCCACTTCCCACCCTCTGCTTTATGACTGAGCCGACAGCGTGGCTCCGTTGACAAAGAGGGTGTCACTTTCATACCTAATAGCTAAATAGGATTGATATGATACCAAACAAATGCCTCTCCATTTGGGAGAATTTATACTTGAGGAAGCATGTTTCCCCCCCGGAAGCCTTGGCTTATCCATCAGGATGAATCATGGGGATGGGTTGGAAGGCAGTTCCGGAAGAGAGCATTTGCACTCCTGCTCCGATTTGTTGGGCCTTCGCCTCCGGAAAGCGTAGCTGCGGACTGAGCGCGCAGGTACGCGCAGCATCTTCTTGGTTTTGCTCATCTTCATTGGTGAGAGAAGGACCAGGCCGTGCTTAGACCCGAAGCATTTCCAAATGGAACGTGCCAGTCGGATCGCAACCATTTATCAAGAAGGCATCCTCTGGGTCCAGTCATGTTCCTTTCAACAGAAACATTGTTTGGCCAGGAATTACTTCGGGACCGAATCCCTGCGTTCCCTGGGGCTACGAAAAAAAGGATTCTGTTTCAGCAAGCAAAGAACTTCCCCAAAAACCATTCCTCGCCATCCATGGGAAAGGAGTGAGTGCCCCCTGGTGAAAATGTGGGAAATGTTTCCGTATCTTATTTTTGGCTGGCAAGAAGGTGCCCCTTGTTTTACAGTAAAAATATACTTGCGTGGAGAGCTCCTCTCCTAGGGACGAATTGGCACCATTCGGGGCTCTAGAATCCTCCGTGTGGGAAAGAAGCACAGAGAGAGAGAAGCCGTCACACCGTGCAGAGGGTGGGTCCTGGGTTGCACGCTGGGGACCATGACTGGTGGGTTTTACCTTTTAATACCCGGGCTGGATGGTCTTCATCTGTCCCTCCAAACACACTCTCCACGCACCTCCCAACCTGCCTGGTGCCTGAGAAGCTGACTTTTAGGGACTCTGGTAACAACCTCACCCTCTGGTTCTTAGCTGGGTTCAACCAAGGAAAGACACCGAAGGTGATTGGAGGGTGGGGGGAGAGGGGGCCCTGGATATTCATTCCCAGGGCTCCTCACTGTTCATCGTTGGGTTCCTTTAATCCTAGCCATAGCTTCATTTTCCAAACATCCCTGCAATTAACACACCCTCTTAGCCTTCGTGAGTGTGCCCTCTCTTTCCCACGTGCACTCCGGCTAACACAGCACCTTTCCATGTATTCCAGGTTTTCTGCATAAGCGTCTGTCCCTGTGCACCTACAGGGACACCTAAGGTTTCTGGTGGTCCCAAACTCCGGTCCCCAGTTCTGGCCATGTGGACTGGGGCCAAGCAAAAAGAATCACTGCTCGGGACTCCAGTTTTCAGGGGCACGCCTCCCCTCCATCCCCATCCCCCCCACGCTCCTGGAGTTCCCCAGCCCACAGCCACCTTTGCAACGCATGCTGCTGGCTTCCGCCTGTCTATGTTTGGAACAGCAAAAAAACCCGGATCTGTGTATGTTCAGCCTTCACCTATCTCACCAGGAGGTCAGGCATACGAGTGTTCTGACAAGAGGAATCTAAATGATTCAACAGACAGCAGGCCCGTTCTGTGGGTCTGGAGTTGGCAACCCCGGGCGCTCTGGGAAGCTCGGAACAGAAGGGCGGCCCTCCGGGGCAGCCTCCAGGGCACCCAGCCCAGGTCTGTGACTCTGACGGGGGATCTGGCCCACTACCCCTGTCCTCCAATCATCCAGATGTCCTTCATTTTGCCTCGTATGAAACTGTCATTCAGGGCTCTACCTACATACCTTTTGATGCCGTAAATGATGATGATGAGGGTGCAGCATGGATGGAGACCCCAAAGCTGGGTTCAACCCCCAGTTCCACTCTTTTTACTGCACAGCAAGGGGCAATTTTACTTAACCTTGCTAAGACCAGCTGCCCTCAGCCATCAAATGGCGATAATGATACCTACAGCATAGAGTGGCCTTAAATGAAGTCAAGTATACGACATGCACCATCCTGGACACAGAGCAGGCACTCGGTGAATGAAATTTTGCTTCTTCCCTTCCACTTCCAGTAGGGTTCCACATCTTCATTGCAATTCAACAATTAGATCATCATGAGGAAACGTGCTTCGAGCTGACACAGAGATCAAATCCTGCAACAAAGACGTTATTCTTGCATCCTTTCACATCTGCCTGGGACTGAGTGCACTACGGATAATAAAATTAATGGTGGAAAGACTCATAATTATTGAAGACTCAAATTATTGAGAACACATAATTATTGAAGACTCCTGAATTATTGAGAACATGACAGGCCCTTTGCTGAGACTTTTGAAATGTTTATGTTTATCAAAGACACAAATGTACATATTCAAAGAGTCAAAGCATTCCCTAAGTTTATATAAAACTAAGCATCTCCCCATCCTTCACCCCATTCTGTCTTCTCTGAGGCCATCACTGTCACTGCTCTGAAGAGATTATTTCAGTATTTACTATCATATCTCTAAACAACATATGTAGGATCATTTCTTTAATGACAATTTAGTTTTTACTCATTGCCCTAGCCCTCACCACACCTTTTCTAGCATAATTTTCCTTCCCCAACTTCCCTATAACGATTTTGTAATTTTGCTAGATCAGTGTTGACATTATGATTAGGTAAACATTGTTCCAGCTCAGTTATGAGCAAAGAAATGATTCTTATTTTTCTATACATATTTTCGTTTCCATAGAGACAACTGTCTTATTTTCCTTTCTGGTTGTGTGTGTGTTTGTGTGTGTGTGTGTGTGTGTGAACTTATCACCAATTCAACTTGAACCTCTCTGCCTTTTGTCTAAACCTCTTTTCAAAATGTTTATATTATCAGATATTCAATCAATTTCCTATTCTTGGAAAAATCGTGCCTGGAAGGTCTCTGCTATGTTCCAACTGAATTCATTGTCCTTTAGACCTGGTTCACAATTACTATCCTGGGATTTCCCTTGAATATCTTCCTGTGGATTCTCTGTGCCCCTCTCTTGTGTTGGATCTCATCTTCCCAAAACCCCTCTTTTTCCTCTTTATTGGTTTATTCTCTCTTTTGAAGGAGTATAACATTCCATAGATTCCTGAGAAAGGGCACGTGAGAGATAAAAGCTTTTTAACATTGCTTACCAAAAACAAAGATTCTCGATTGATAGTTTGGCTGTGTATAGAACTCCAAGTGGAAATAAATGTTCTTCTGACTCTAAAGGCATTTCTCTATTGTCCTCCAGCATGCATTATGGCTGTTGAGGAGTTTAAAATTATTCAGATTCTGGCCCTTTGTTCTCTCTCTCTTTGTCCCCAGGATTCTGAGGTATGTGTATCTGATGCAGATCTATTTGCATCCACTGTGCTAATAACCCAGGTGCTTTCCCTGTTTGGGAATTTACCCTTCATGCTTGAGAAATGTTCTTCAATGGTTTTCCCTCCATGATCTCTTTCTGGAGCCCCCAATGTTCAGATATTGGACTTCATGGATGATTTCTCGAAATCTTCTTATTCCTGTAAGTTCATCTTTTTACACTACTTTCTAGGAGGTTGTCTTGGCTTCATTTTTGCCCCAGCTTAATTTTCAAACCCTTTTGCTTAATTTCTCATTTCTTCATGTTTTCAACTGTTGAGAGTTCTATTTTGTTTTCAAAATGTTCCTTTTGTAAAGCATACTGTTCTTGATTTGCAGATGCAATAGGAATAAGGATTCCACCCCCCCCCCCACCCCCAATTTCTTGTCCTGGCACAGTTCCTTTATTTACTCTATTGTTTTTGCTCTGGTTTTTACTCATTTCTATGTCTATCTTTCAATGTTTAAGCTTTCTCTTATGTCTGGTAGTCCTGATGTCTGCTCTATTTAAGAATGTGGAGAGAAGGTGGTCTAGAAAAAATGTTCTATTGGACCATTGTTGCCTACACCTTTATTAAAATGTCCTTTTAACAAATACATGCAAAAGTAAAATGAAATAAAACTAGACCTGGTGACCCATGTACAGAAATAAAAGCAAAATGGATTAAAGACTTACATGCAAGCCTAGAAGCAAAAATAAAATAAAATAAACCTCTTAGAAGAAAACACAGGCAATAAGCTCTCTGACATTTCTTTTAGCATATATTTTTATCTGATAAATCTCCTCAAGCAGAGAAACAAAAAAAAAAAAAAAAAATGCAAACAAATAGGACTACATCAAATTAAAAGTTTTGCACACCAAAGGAAACCATTAACAAAATGAAAAGATCCAACCTACTGAAGGTATTTGCCAATGATAGATCTGATAAGGGGTTAATATCCCATATTTATAAAGAACTCATACAACACCAAAAAAAGCAAACCATCCAATTTTAAAAATAGGCAAAAGATCTGAATACACTTCTCCAAAGACATATAGATGGGCAATAGACATATAAAAAGATACTCCAGCCCTGGCTGGTGGCACAGTGGATAAGGTGCTGGCCTGCGAACCCAAAGGTTGCTGGTTAGATTCCCAGCCAGGGCACATAAGCAGGTTGCAAGTCAGGTCTCCAGCCAGGTCCACAGCTAGAGGCCAGTAGAAGGCAACCATACACTGATATCTCTCCCTCTCTGCTTCTGTCCTTTCCTCTCTCTCTAAAAATAATAAAAATCTTTAAAATAAAATAATAAAATAAAACCATGAGCCCTGGTTGGTGGCTCAGTGGAAAGGTGCTGGCCTGTGAACTCAAAGGTTGCTGGTTCGATTCCCCAGCCAGGGCACATAACCAGGTTGCAAGCCAGGTCTCCAGCCAGGTCCCCAGCTGGAGGCAGGTGAAAGGCAACCATACATTAATGTTTCTCTCCCTCTCCGCCTTCCTCCTTTCCCCTCACTAAAAATAATAAATAAATATTTTTTAAAAACCATGTTGTTGTTTTTTTTTTTTTTTAAAAAAAAAGATGCTCCATATCACTACTCATCAGAAAATCACAAATCAAGATCACAATGAAATACCCCCTCACACATCAGAATGGTTACCATCAGTAAATCAACAAATGACAAGAATTGGTGGTAATGTGGAGAAAAGGGAACCCTCATGCACTGTTGGTGAGAATGGAGACTGGTACAACCACTGTGGGAAACAGTATAGAGGTTCCTCAAAAAAATTAAAATTGAACTACCTTATGACCCAGCAATTCCACTTCTGGCTATACATCTGAAGAATCCCAAAACACTGATTAGAAATGGTAAATGCATCCCTATGTTCATTGCAATGTTATTTAAAGTAGCCAAGAAATGGAGGCAACCCAAGCTCCTATCAATAGGTAAGTGGGTACAAAAGCTATGGTATATACTTCTTGGCCATAAAGAAGAAAAGGAAGAAGAAGAAGGAGGAGGAGGAGGAGGAAGAGGAGGGAGAGGAGGAGGAAGAGGAGGAGGAGATCTTACTATTTGTGACAACATGCATGTACTTAGAGGGTATCATGCTAAGTGAAATAAGTCAGACAGAGAAAGACAAATACCATATGATTTCACTTATATGTGGAATCTCTAAAGAACAAAATTATTGAAATAAAATAGAAACAAACTCATAGATAGAACAAGATAGAGCAAACAGACTGATAATTGCCTGAAAGGGGGTTAATGGGCTGGGTGAAAAAGGCGAAGGGATTAAGAAATACAAATGGGGGGGGGGGAGGGCAGAAGAAGTACAAATTCATAGCTACAGAATAATCATGGGGGTATAAAATACATCCTAGGAAATACAGTCAATAATACCACAAGAACTATGTACGGTGCTAGGTGGGTACTAGACTTATCAGGGGATCACTTTGTAAGTTATATAAATGTCTAACCACTATGCTGTACACCTGAAACTAATATAATACTAAATGTCAACAGTCATGGAAAAATAAAATTATAAGAAAATAAAAATACAGTTAGACCATAAAAAATAAAATGTATCCCAGCATTGCCAAATGTGCCCTGGGAAGGCAATTTTCCATCTGGACATTCTATGTCTACCCTTAAAGCCACCAAGTTGCCAACTTTGTGTGGATTTCTTGGGAACTATCTATAAGTTTATTGCTTTTTGCTTTCAACTGCATCACCCAAAATAAATATGTACTTAAATAAAATGAAATGGACTAAAAAAGCAACTACCCAAACAAAAACAAACATTGAATTGTGCCCCACAAAACAGAAACTCTCTGTGAGCTCTGTAAAATACAGTTAATAACTTTATTACACATTCATGTCTCTTTCACAAGAGAGCTGTCGGAGCAGAATTCAACAGATGAGTCTTCCTGACCGTAGGAAAGAGAACCAGGGTCCAGAAACAAAGGACACACACACACACACACACACACACACATTGTATCTGCCTCCAACCCCACCCTGTACCCCATGACAGTGGGGCAGGGGAGAAAAATAATTTATGGGAAGGAAAGCTATCCAGTAAACCATCAGGATCTCAGACTCCTCAAGTCACACAAGTCAAAATAAAAAATCTTGTCTTTGTCCTATGCTTAATGAGCGGATCTTATAACTGAATGAGGAACGGCCCAGTGTGCACAAAGCCGACACTGAGAAACCAGGCAGGCTGTGTGGTTTTCCCCTTGGACACAGGGAGTATCAGGCCGAGTTTAGTTTAGCAGGTGGACTTTTGAAATGGGTAATAGACTGGATCTTGGTTACTTCATAAACCAGAAATTCAAGTCTGTTGCTGTTGTTTGCCTAACAGCTATCGTGTTGGTGCAGACTAGAGCTATCTTTATAGAATGAGATTTCACTTCCCGAACAGGGCAATGCAAGCCTTTAGCACAAGGTAAACAAAGTGACCTGCTCCTTTTATTCCTTCCACCTATAGTAAATGCACTTCGATTTTTTCCTACACACATGGGGAGATGCAGGGACACATTATTTTATTTCTGGTGTGCATAACTAGAGGAATTCCTTAAAGCTCAGGGTGGGAAGCGGGCAGTAAGAGGCAGGTGGTTGATTCTTTTGTTTGGTTTTTATTGTGCATGACTAAATGTATCAGACAGGTTGGATCACAGAGAATATGTGTCTGTGAATCACAGCGCTGCTGAATTTGTATGTGTTTTGCCTACTAATACCAGCTGACCTCTGCAGCTACCAAAGGCCTCCCTACCAACAGGATATCTGAATTACTTTAACAAAATTAGGGACCGAGCCTGCTCTGCAAGTCTTCTGAAAGGAACAAAGTGTTCTTCCTGAAGCCTTTTGTGTGTGGTTCTTTTCTGTGATTTGTTTTCTTAAACAAACTAGGAAAAGAACAGGGATGGGGAAATAGAAAGCATGGCACGGGAAAGGGAGTGATGAATACAATAGGTTTTAGACATGACTCTTTGTAGTCTACAATAAGTTACAAGTACACCACATTTTTTAATTGAGTCCTTTTAGCAACAACGGCATTGAGCCTCCACCCTGTGAAAGGGGTTTGGCTTGACTAGGTCATGCTCCACATGTTCACTGGGAGGCTCATTCAAAGAACAGGCTATTTTTGAAATACATGGGTTCATTTGTTTTCTTTTATGGGTGGAGGAGTAATAAACCATTGCACTGGGCTACTAGTAGACACCCGGGGAAGAAATCTGAACGTCGTCAGGTTGTCATCAGCTTTCCCGTCCTTCATCATGAGGAGGAAAATGAGGTTGATGTCATCGCAGAAGGATGATCAGTTTCTTCCTTCAGTCTCAATATGCTTTTCAGTGAAGATTTTCAGTTGGGAGTGATGATCATTTAGGGAGGGAAATCCTTGAAAACATCTTTGCTCCCTGTTGGAAAAATCACTCACCGCAAGGATTACTGCCGGCTTTATTGCTCTGTGCACAAAGCCAAGTCCTTTGGGTTTTAAAACAAGCCCTGGCCAAAGTGTCTCAGTGGCTTGAGTGCCACCTGTGAACCAAAGGGTCACCAACCAGTTCGATTCCCAGTCAGGCACATGCCTGGGTTGCAAGCCAGGTCCCCAGCTGGAGGTACGCAAAAGGCAACCATACACTGATGTTTCTCTCCCTCTCTTCCTCCTTCCCTTCCCCTCTCCCTAAAGAGAGTAAGTTAATTAATTAATTAAACAAAAGTAATGTGGGGCCTCTTAGAGATCCCTGGGCCGGCTGTGAGGAGTGTGATCATGCACCTGGCCCCCTTCACCCGTGTGACTGTGAATAACTCATTGGCTTTCCTCTCTGCCTTGGTTTCCCCATTCACAAAAGACTGGTTGTGGGCTAGATTATGTGTCAGGCCCCAACAGCTCACAGAAGTCTCAAGACTACCTGTGCTCCTGCCAGCCAGATAATTAACTGTGAGCCAACGCATTCACTCCCTGGAATGGCTGTATTTCCCCTACACACATAATTGGAGATATTTTACACCTGAAGTTACAATTCCATCACTTACCTACCCCATCTCATTTAAGACCTCCTCATTCTGCTTTGAAGTTCAAAGAAAGGGACGACTCTGGATGATGCGAATGGCCCCTTTGAAATGCACCCCGCACAGCTGCAAGCTCTCAGTTCCTGCGCTGGATGCACCAAGGGGGCTACTGTGCAGATGTTTCCACGGAACGGGCTGCAGCAGAAGCATTTCCACGGGTCTTTACTGTATTTCTTCTATTATTCATAGAACACAATGTAAATGAAGCCATAAATTTCACCCCCGACGCGCAATGTAGAAAGAAGATAATGGAGATGGTGAATTATAAATGAATCCCTGTTATTGTAATTCCTTAAGGATTCTGATGGGGATGATGAAACCCATGCAAAGACGCAGATTCTCCCAACTCTGAAGCCTGCTGTCCTTAGGAAGGCCGCCTGGAATGTCGCAAGGAACGGAAGGGAGATGATCTTGGTGTCTGCATTTACCTGCCAAGTTATTTCACCAGAGGGTCCACCAAAGCCTGGGCAGATTACCTCAGGAAAGATGAGACATTCATTCTCGGTAAGGCGGGGAGTGTTGCAAAATACACGTGTCTTCCACCTACTTGGTCATATTGCTCAGGATCCTAAACACCAAACAGTTGAAACCTTCTACACTGAGTTCTTGGAATTTATTTTTTCTTGTAGAAAACTCAAGAGGTGGGGGAGAAGGAACAAAATAAATAGGAGCCACTGTCTTTCTTTTAAAACAAACAAACAAAAAAAATGACCCAAGCGGCCCCCTACCCTTTAGATGGCTTCCTGTCTACATTTGTTTTGGTAACAAGGATTCTGATCCACAATTATTTCCTCCATCATGGGACACAAATCATCTAAATAATGATGGTGGATTGTGAGATTTAGCAGCTGTTCGGATTTTGATAATGATAGAAAGTGATTAGAAATACTTCCCTGATCTGAGATAAAGCCTCTGGAAAATTTCAACCTTCATCCACCTTAGTCTTATGTGAGGCTCTTTAAAAGGTTACAGCTCCCAAAATGAGATTTGAGATGACATGCAACCGTTCAAGTGTCATTCTGGAAAGTTGTCTTTTGCAGAACCTCCAAATACATTTTTTTTACTACCAAATATGCATGCATGGATCAATACATGAGCACATGCAGGCTTCTGTTCAATGGCTGTTTTCTACTCTCGAGCACAACATAATTTAAAATGTAGTATATTTGTGAAAGGCACAAGTGGAGATTCTCCAGAACAGACGCTAATATTCACCCAAATGTCGCCAATGCAAGATGAACTAGTTCCTAAGCAGCCAAAACCCCCTCCTTGACCCTCACCGTCCTTTTCTGTGAAACCAAAAATGTGGATCAGATGGCCTCTCGGGTGATTTCCAGTTCTAACTTTCTCAGTCCTTGAAGAGAAAGCAAAATAAAATGCAAATTTCCTACTCTCTGGGGCCTGGACTATGAGGTAGATTAGAGACTGGGACCATACTTTGTCACCTCCAAATATGCCTTTTGGGATATTGATATTAAGCTGGCTAGGAAGAAACAAAAACTTCAGGAAGAACCTTGGAATCCCTCCACCCTCTTTTCCTGCCTGAGAGAGTCAGTGGAAAGGCCTGCTCCAGGTAGGAAATCCTGACCTTAGTAGTAGATAGAAAGGTTCCAAGCCCTGGTGGTGGCTCAGTGGATTGGCACCAGCCTGTGAACCCAAAGGTCGCTGGTTCGAATCCCAGTCAGGACACATAACCAGGTTGTAAGCCAGGTCTCCAGCCAGGTCCCCAGCTAGAGGCAGGTGAAAGGCAGCCATACATTGATTTTTCTCTCCCTGTCTCCCTTCCTTCCCTCTCTATAAATATGATAAATAAAATCTTTTTTAAAAAACAATAAAAAAAAAAAAAAAAAGAAAAAAGAAAGGTTCCAAGCAGAGGCCCAGTTCCTAGATTCCCCCACCCCACCCCCAGGTCCCATGTTTCTGGGTGGCCTAAGAGGAACTTGCCTGCCAGGTGTGTTTTGCAGTTAATCCCTCAGCTCCCTGTGAGTTGCCCCCTTTCCCATTTGTCCCTAACGGTATATAAACCCCAACTGCCCAATGCGTTTGGGGTCCCATATATTACGATACCACCCCACAAGTGCATTCATAATAAACTTTGGGTACATTTCCCCCTGTTACTAATCAGTCTCTGCTTATTTGATGATTGGCCCAGCTAGGAAAATTTAGAAGATGGGAGGAAAATTTATTTTTTTCACCACCACATCCTCTGTCTTGAGTATTGAATGGGGGTCATCATATTGGGCCTGGGCTAAAAATCAAATCAACAGAGGCAGATTAACAGGAAACAAAAGCCTGAAGTTTATCATCCGAGTGTACATTCGGGCTTCCATAAGACTGTGAAAGGCCAAAGAGTCTTTGGGCAGTTGAGGTATATCAACATAAGAAACATCCAAACCTGTAAGAATTTTTATGAGTTTATTTGAGCCAAACTGATGACAATTGTCGGGAAGCAAAATCTCAACGGATTGAGAAAATGCTCCAGAGATGAGTAGTTTTGCACCTCATTTTACTATCAAAGGAGGGGACAGAAAGGGGTTACATAAAACCCACTAATGGTCAGTTAGGAAGGTGGGAGAAAGCAAAGCGAGGAAATCTCTGGTACTAAATTTTAAAAATTGAATAGGCACATACCTCTGTTCCACAGGTGGGTACAGGATAGTTAACAACAATTCACACAACAGCAGCAACAGGGAGGGGTTTTGTGGTCGTTGCTCTAGTTGGGAAGTTGTGCCCTGAGGGGGCTGGTGGAAGGAAATTACCCTGACATTCCAAAGATATGTTATGTTAGATGCAAAAAGACCATAAACAGTCTTAGTTAAGGTCAAGATCAACCTTCGTCAAGGAAGACGCTGGCCTAGGACAGGACTACCCACTTTTAGTTAGGAAGGTTTTCCTTCACACCAGCCTACGTGGTCACTTTGGGTCTCTGAGTGTGTAGGGCCCCCCATGCAGGCCTCCCCTCAGTTTGTCAGGTTAAGTACGTGACCCTTGTTTTGTCCACAGGATTATGTGCTACTTTGGACAAAGGGATAAGGGGCAAGGATCTGGGACTTCGAAGGAGAAGGAGGTAGCCAAGTGACAGAGACAATGGGATAGGGGGAAGAATCCAACAGAACAGGCTTCTGCGTGGACCCCTCCTGTCAACCATCCTGAGTTCAAATTAAGCTGAAGTGAAGAAGCCTCAACGTGAACACGCTAAGATTCTCTGCCTCCACCAGGTCTTTCCATTGGAATTACCTCACCCACCCAGAGGCAAGGAGGAGGGTCAAAGGTTCTCTGTGAGTCTCTTGTTTCTTAGTAACCAACTTAAAATCAATATCCCAAAGGGCAAATTGTGGGGCGGGGGCGGGGGGGGGGGGCAACACTTGGTCCCCTTTACTACATAGAGTCAAGTTCCCATCTTTGCCTCCAAGGATTAAAATTCATTTTTACGTAGGAAAAGTCCCACCAACTCTACTCACCTGATGGTTATGTTTAATGAATGTCAAAACAGACTAACTGTTACTTGGCATCAAAGACTCTTCATCTACTTGAGTATCCCATATTAATTAATTCTTCATATATTCCACTCTGAAAATACTAAGGGACAAAAGCCAGTGACTTATCCCTCAAAATGACCTAAGCAGAAGTTCTTTTTCTGCCCTCCTTTCTTACTCGTGGTGTTGGGTCATGCATCCATAGGACCCTTTCCTTCCACTGTATGACACACCTGTAATTACCAGTACAAAGTCTGTCTTTCCCTGCACTTTTAAGCTCACACATTATAGGAGCTGCATCAGCGTGAGTCAGAAAACTATCCCTAGTCCAATAGCCTGTGGCATATAGCAGGCATTTCATAAGTATTTGTGGAATGAGCGGGCGAATAAGTGAAGGCAGCTCACGGGACTGTCTTTGAGGATCCTGGAGAGATAGTTTCCTTTTCAGAAAGATGGCCTTCCGTGTAGACAAAGAAGAAGTGCAAGAGATTTCATGGGCCCCAACTTATTGCCTACAGGCCTGCCTTGATTACCGGGTTTTCAGATTCACCGTTCAAGGTTCACAGAACTAGTCCCCACGGAGCTCCCATTAAGTAGTTCTTACTTAGTGGCATATGTAGGCCACATCAGAGGAGGAAGGAGTTGACCGAGACGAACTGAACATTCTAATGTTATTGGAGCATTCGGGAGTTAGGCTTGGGAATAGCTGCTTCAATTAAAAGGATTCTTTCCAAGCACAATGTGCAAAATGTAATTTTTGTGTCTGACACGCTCTTCAAAAAATCTTTCACCTTTTCACGACATTTCCATAATTACTTTTGGAAAGGAAAGCCTCCTTTTCCAAACATGACGAGTTGCTGAAAAGAAAAGAAAAAATCAATGATTCTGTCCTCAGTCCCACAGTTCTTAAACTAAGATGAAACAAAGGTCTGGTTTACATCAGTCCATGGATGGGTATGTAGGTGCTCACTAGCCACCTGAAGTGTGAAAATAGGAGTAGGAAAGGGAGATGTCCTAGGTGTGACAGCTCCTCCACACCATCTCAGATGTTCTTCAATTTCCAATTCTTCCCCTAGAAATTTAAATTCGGTAGGAGAGGAGTGGAGCCCCAGGGCCTGCCTCATAAGGTTCCCCAGGGGACAGCAATGATCAGACGTTCAGGGTTCTACTCAGCTCCCTTCCAGCTCTGACCTGCTAAGGGGCCCAGTGTTCCCCTCAGCAGGAAACCTGGTCCCAGTGGCCCCCGCTGTGTATGGGGCCTTCAAAGGGGAAGAGTTCTCTCCGTGTGGTGTTTATGTGTTGGTTCCCATCCGTGGTGGGAACAGCCACTGCTCACTGATAGCTTTCTACACGGTCAGGCACTGAGTGCTTTCTATGCAGAGCTGAATGCGGATGAAGAACCCAGGTTACCAGAGGCCAGGGAGGAGGCATGGAGGGTGACTGTTAATGGAGGCAGCATTTTGTCTGGGATGATGGACTAATTCTGGACATGGCCATACAACATTGTGAGGGTCCTGCACAGCACCGAGTTAGACACGTATACGTGGTTAAAATGGTCACTACTGTCCATGGCAAATAACACAGAATCCCCCCTCACCTGTAAAGAGACATGAACAGAACAGTTCTTTGGAGCTTTGAAAGAGGAAACAAACTCTATAAAATCACAACCTGTATGAGTCCATGCAGGAATATGCAGAAAATTCTGGAAGGTCCAAGTTTAAGAAATGCCTGCTTTTAGGTGTCAAAAACGTAGGCAGAAAAACAAGCCAGAATAAAAACATTTACTCCACCTGGAGTGGCATCATGAATTTACAAACATTGTTCAAACTTAGTACTGCCCAGGCTTTTGGTCAATTTGTGGCTGACACCCTTCAGTCTGGATTATTAAATACATACTTAAAATTGTCTTGTACGTGTCATTTTAAATTTAGGTGACTTAGACTGAATAAGGTTTTGAGAGACTGGGTCTTTGTGAGATGCACACCCCCTTCCACAGAACTGCAAGATTAAGGGGGAGTAAATTAATCCACAGATCAGACAGATAGTAGAATTCCAACAGAAAGGAAACTCTGGGTTCCTCCATGGTAGCAACTGGGAAGATCTATAAAGCTGACCACAGGACACCCAGATCCTGGGACTCTTGCCAAAGAGAACCCTGCCCTTCTCCCATGGTCACTATGCTCTGCTCCTCCTCACACACACTGATTCTCATGAGCTCAGCTCCTTCCTGCCTAAGGACCTTTGCACATGCTCCCCCTTGTGCCCCTCCCCTTGAAATGATCGCCCCAGAGAACCCTACCAGCTTGCCTATCCTGTTCCTCAGATGTCTGTGCAATGGCTCTTCTTGTGGGTGCCTTCACTGACTCCTGGGCCCTCTGTTACCCTCAGAGCACCCTGCACCTGTCCCTTAGTAGCCCTCATCACAACTGAAATGGGCAGCTTAGGTCATTAGCTCCTGTCTGTCTTCTCCACTAAACTCCAAGCTCCCAGAGAGCAAAAATGATGGTGTATTCATCATGACTGACTACCTATTTTGCAAGGCCCAGTGAAAAATTAAAATGGGAGGCAGGCCTTATGTTTGAAGATTATGAAGAATTTCAAGACAGTCACAAAATATTAAACCGAGCACAGGACCCTCCTAAGCCCTGGGGCCTTGGACAGTTGCACCAGCCTCAGCACTGCGCCTGGTACATAGGAGGTGCCAAATAAGTGCTTATTTATTCAATGAGCAGACAGAGTGCAGGGTTTCTGGGGCATGCTCCTCATCCTTTGTCCTGTCCGTCCCCCATCAACATCAGTATTCCTGCTACCAACTCCTCAGCTTCCTTCAAAGCTCAGAAACTTCTCCAGCAGCCCCCAGGATAGATTCCTCAGAAGTTGACGCTGAGAAATGTAGTTTATGTTTCCTGAAAGGAGACTCCAGTGCATCCTTCAGTGAACAGTTCTTGAAGAGAGGGGGGAAAAAATCAATGCTTTCAGATAGCATTGCCTTGTCCTGAATAATCCTGCAGCGGCCCATGACTTACTGTAGAGAGTATAATTGAAGCAAGGATAAACGGTGCACCATTTCAAAGTCCACTAAATTGAAACAGTTCTTTCTGTTGACACATGCTTGGGAAGCTGTAGATAATGTGATTTAAAATAAATACACTGGCCCAGGAAACATATATAATTGAAATAAATACAGAATAACCCGTAGAGTTCACAGGCAGTTGGGTCAATGAACCCCTGGCGTAGCGAGGGACGTAGCACCTGCCCAAGAAGGGGAACGGGGCGCTGAGTAAATTTGGGGGGAAAGAAGGCACACGCTTGCCCGACATTTTCAAAGGCTGAATTTTTAAAGGCCCTCGCCTGGATTTGTGTAGAAAAATCAAACCAGGTGATGCATCTTCTCTTGACTCTCTCACCGTGCAATTCTGTTGAGTCAATAGTGAGAGCTCCTGGCCCCCCAGGGCAACAGCTGCAGTGGATTTTACAAAGCAGGAGTAGGGGGGAGAGAAACAGAGAGAACAAAGAATGTGCTTTCCTTCTTCTGATGGTTCTCAGGGAACAATAAGGACAAAACACTTAATGCTACATGGAGATGGTTTTATCAGCGCCCCTCTGAGCCATCTTGGGACGTATAATTTCCCAGTCAGGCTGCACCTGAAGACCCCAGGCGGCGTGTACAGACCAGCTAGGCTTCTATCAGAGCCACCATGAGTGGTGGGACAGGTCTGTTACAGGATTTAGGGCATCGGTGACCACAGGAGCTGATCAGTAGTCTGTGAAGGTCTGCTGCCTCGTTCCTGGTCCCGCAGCCAGCAGGCTCCGCCATGGCAAAAGGAAGACAGAGCTGAAGTGAGGGTAAATACAGCCAAAAAGGAGCCAGAGCATTGGGCAGCCATAAGAAGGGATGGGAATCGGTGTCTGGCTGTCACGGGACCCCTCATGGGTCTCTCACCACCTCCAAGCCTCTGACGTCACTGATCCAGGTGACTTACTGGGAGGCTGATGGCCTCATCAGCAGTAGGCACCCACCCTTCCTGAGCTTCCATTCTAGGCGAGTGTGCAGGCTTGGCGTAAAGATGGTGTTGGGGGAAAGACCATGAATTCAATAGTGGTGAGCAACGCAGAAGAACAAATACAATGAAAGAAATACAGCGGAAGTAAGTAGCTGGGAACAAGTCAGGCCTGGAGAGGCCCCCTGAGCTAGGGTGGTCGGGGAAGAAGGTAATATTTGAGCTGTGCCCTGGATGATGACAAGCCTGCCATATTCTCTGGGAAAAGGGTAAACGCAGAGGTCCCAAGGCAGGAAACCAGCGGGGCTCCTGGAAGAGCGGCCGCCTCTTAGTCAGCCAGGGAGAGCGTGGTCAAAGGCACACGGCTGGACAAGTCTGGAGATGCCGGATGACGTTGAACCTTACTGGACAGTCCTGCATCCCCTAAGGAGTTAGGGCTTTCCTGACAGCAGGATTTTTAAGCTGGGGGTTCATTCAAATAAATGCACATACTTAAAAGGCCATTCCTAGAGATTACGCAGAGACCTCCATAGGAATGGAGTTGGAGGGGGGTTGAAAGGAAGCAGGGAGGTCAGTTACAGACGGGGAGACTGGTGACCAAGGACAGGAAGGAGCTTGTTCGAGGTCAGGCAGCAAGAAAGTGGCAGCTATGAATGAACCCACTTTCCTCCTCTCAGGCGAGAGCCCTCCTTTAGCTGGGGAGAGAGCACCCATGGGAGCCCTCATCCATAGCAAATAACCAGCCCTCCAGGTGCCACGGAGCCGCGGGCTGCCAACAGACATTCATTGTTGGATTTTACAATGTTTTGCTAAATGTGTCAAAAAAAAAAAAGACATTTATTTCAAAGCATCATTTGCAGTCACTTTACAGCTGGTGGCTGCTAATTGTCATCTGTTAAGTTGGGCATCAGAATACATGGCATCAGAAAGTTTGTCCATCTGTCCTGGGCTCTCAGGCTTCCTCGGGCCTCCCTACCACTCTCCAGAGCTAGTCCCCACCCCAGGTCTCCAGGGGCTTAGCCAACCTCTGTAGGAGAGGAAGACAAACCCGCCTTCATGGCATTTCACTGGCTGGAAAGGTGAAAACAAGCCTGGCTGGTGGCTCAATGGATAAGGTGCCGGCCTGGGAACCCAAAGGTCGCTGGTTCGATTCCCAGCCAGGGCACATAACCAGGTTTCAAGCCAGATCTCCAGCCAGGTCTGTAGCTGGAGGTAGGTGAAAGGCAACCATACACTGATGTCTCTCTCACTCTCTGCCTCTCTCCCTTCCCCCGTCTCTGAAAATAATAAATTAAATCTTTAAAAAAAAAAAGAAAGAAAAGTGAAAACAGCCACATGAATTCAAAATACGAGTCTGAAGATAACAAAGCATATATACCATTAGCTAATCTAATAAAGAGAGAAGAAAACAGAATACTGTCTGTATGAAATAGCAAGTGTTGACAGGGAAATAAAAGAGGTAATTCAAAGAATCATAATAAAAACTTAAATTTCTTGTAAAGTTGAAGATTGGGATGACATAGACAATTTCCTAGAGACATATCATCACAGCTGACATAGGGAGAAACAAGATTCTAAATACACTGATGTTTTTTATAGACTGATTTATTACAATGCTTCAGCATCGCAGGTGGAACCATATACAGCTACACTGTTTTTTTTAAATACAGTAATATTAAAAGAAACTCATAATGGAATCGAAGAGTTAGACACCCAACATGTAGAATACCCAGATGGTTTCACAAAGGAAAATTACCAAACTTGCACAGAGCAGATACCTCTAGTGCTACTTTAACTCTTCTGAGCCTTAAAAAGATTATTGCCAATTTCTTTCTACAAAGCCAGCAAAACTTGGATACCCAAATCTGACAAAGATAGCATAATAAAAAAAAGAGAGAGTAAATCTTTCTTATGAATAGTAAAATATCAGGACCCATAGAATCTGGCAGCAGACTAAATGAATAATCTATCAAGATTTACAATACAGAGACAAGCCCTGGCTGGTGTGGCTCAGTGGACTGAGCATTGGCCTGCGAACCCAAAGGTCGATGGTTCGATTCTCAGTCAGAGCACATAACCAGGTTGCAAACCAGGTCTCTAGCCAGGTCTCCAGTCAGGTCCCCAGCTGGAGGCAGGTGAAAGGCAACCATACATTGATGTTTCTCTCCCTTTCTCCCTCCCTCCCTGCCCCTCTCTCTAAAAATAATGAATACAAGTTTTTTTAAATAAATAAATAAAAATGAAAATGAAATGCAGAGACATTAGGGACTCACTAGAGTGGCATGTCCATGGGGAAAATCATGCACTGAACATATTCAAAGATGCTGGTAAAGGTACTGGGTAAAAACATCATTCAGTCTTGGTTGAAAAACATTAAACTCTTTAGTTTTTAAAACTGTAAGAAAATAGATGCATCTTAAATGATTTTAAAGCATATACATAAAGAAAAATTCATCATGCACTATAGTGAACTACTGAATCATTCTCATTAAAGTCCGTAATAAAATAACATACCTACCACCCCCAGCACTATTTACCATTTTTCGGGATGCTTTAGCAAGTCACAAAATGCGGTAGTTAAAATTGGAGAGGGAAAGGCAAAATAATGATTATTTGTACATTAGGTGAGGGTATACCTAGGAAATCCAAGAGGATCAACTGAAAAGCTATTACAAAAAGAGAACTCAATAAAGTACTTAAATTTTAGATACAGATAATAGCTTTCTGTATGCAAATATCCCAATTAGAATACATAATGAGAGAGAAGCCTCATTCATAAATAGGAGTTTAAAATGATAAAATGCCTAGAAATAAACTTTAAAAGCGGCAAAGCTATAACATGAAAATGTTAAGGCACTATTGAGGGAAATGAAAGAACATTCAAATGAAGCGAAAGGCAGCCCCTGTTTTTGGAAGGAGGGTTGAGTATTGTAAAGATGTCACTTCGCCCTAAATCAA
The DNA here is from genome assembly GCA_004026585.1 of Noctilio leporinus. NCBI lineage: Eukaryota > Metazoa > Chordata > Mammalia > Chiroptera > Noctilionidae > Noctilio > Noctilio leporinus. Next base: position 300,200 of record PVIW01000535.1, read on the forward strand.
CCTATAAATTCTATATAATCTCAATGATATATCAATAGACTATTTCTTGAATGAGTAAAGCTCATTCGAGGGAACTATAAAGCTGCATTAATTAAAATAATTTGGTCCAGGTGCATAAAACAGACAGAATAGTGAGTCTAGAAATGGATCTAAATACCTATGAAAACGTGTTATGTGACAGATTTCAACCAGTGGAGAAAAAATACTTTCTTTTTAAGAAAAAGTATTATGACAACTGGCTAGGAATCTGGGGGTGGGGCAGATCCCCAATTCACTTCTTACCTACAAATCAATGTTAACACATGGTTGACCAACAATTTCATACAAAAACTAATGCAAGTGCAAACACCAGTGAACTCCGGTAGCAAACTACCTCGATCAAATACTTAAACATGAAAAATAAAGTAAAAACCATTGGAAAACAACACATTTTAGGGGGGGTTTAAAGATTTTATTTATTTATTTTTAGAAAGGGGGAAGAGAGAGAGAGAGAAACATCAATGTGTGGTTGCCTCTCACACGCCCCCAACCAGAGACCTGGCCTGCAACCCAATAATGTACCCTGTCTGGGGATCAAACTGGCGACCCATTGGTTCGCAGGCTGGTGCTCAATCCACTGAGCCACACCAGCCAAGACAGGATTTTTTTAAATGTTAGAATAAAAAGGTCACTTGAAGCATATGAAACCCAAAGCCACAAAGACAAAATTTTTAACTTTTTAAATTTGAAATTTGAGGCACAGCAGATAAGGTGCCGGCCTGCGAACCCAAAGGTTGCTGGTTCGATTCCCCAGCCAGGGCATATAACCAGGTTGCAAGCCAGGTCTCCAGCCAGGTCCCCAGCTGGAGGCAGATGAAAGGCAACCATACATTGATGTCTCTCTCCCTCTCTGCCTCTCTTCCTTCCTCTCTCTTTCTGGAAATAATAAATAAAATCTTTTAAAAAGATAAATAAGTAAATTTAAATTTTGATTGCATAAAAATGCCTGCACAGTAAAATGGTCACCTCACACAAAGTCAAAATAAACCAGCTAACAAACACCGGAACAAAGCATTTGTGAACAAAGGATATTTAACAAAGAGCTAATTTTATCTAATATAAGACATTTTCTACAAATTAATAAGAAAGTTCAACAACCCAATAAATTAATAGGCCTGAAATATGCCATGTGGTTCACAGGGTGAAAAAAAAAATGCCTTTTAAAAGTATACAGAACATGACTCATAACTATAGACATGTTCATTAAATGATTTAAAATATTCCAGTATTTTAACAGACCAGATCGGCAAAACCACAGTGCCATGAGGGGTGTGGGGTAAACCTCCATCCTCACGTACTATCTACCAGGCATGTCGAAGGTAAAACTCCATGCAATCTCGAGAGAAGGGGGAAATGGGGAGTTGTTGACCAGATACGGAGTTGCAGTTTTGCAAAATGAAAAACATCTAGAGATCCTTTGCACAACACAACGATACTGGACTATGCACTCAGCTGTTGAAAATGTGGTCAATTTAATGTTATGCGTTTTTCCGTCACGATGAGAACAATTTTTAAGCCAATCTCCAGATCCAAGTCTTTTCCAAGTAATTCTATTTCTAGTCCTCATTCTAGGTCCTGCAAGATCTGGCTATGGTCATCACTAGCACCATCATTTTTAAAGATAGTTACAATAGATGCATTAATTTATATAGTCCTCAAAATTGCCCCATGAGGTTATTATATTATTTTTTTATAGGAATCTAAAACGCAAGGGTTGAGTAACTCGCCCAAATAACTGGCCGACCTGAGACCTGAATCCACATCTGTCTTATTTCAAAACTTAGTGCCCTCAACCAACCACTCCTCCTATTCGACCACTTTTCCTTAGTCTTGCCCCACCCCCAAGGATGTAGGGTGTGGAGGTAGGGGCTGGGAAAGGCAGGCAGGAAATACACAGCTGTTTTTGTTTTTCAGGGACTTCATTCGCACCTTAACCCTGCCCATCCCTGGGAAATTTCAGGCGAATTAAATCAGACACGTGGGTCAGCCCTAGCAAACTCGGCCGAGGTCTTATTGTATTAGTCATTTTTCCTGTCACCTTGAATTAGTGTCACATTAGCTTAATACAGTCCTAACATGATACAGAAGGGTTAGCATATTACAGGCTACTCGGTGTGTCAAGTAAGAACTTGATCACATTACTGTGCCACTGAGATGTCAGAGAAGAAGGTGGGTGTGCCCAGAGGCAGGGCCAGTTAATGCCAAACCCAAGCAAAGCCCCCAATTGGACCCTGACCAGGAGGAAAGGGTAAGAGAACATGTCAAGATATGATTCTAACACCTTTCATCACGGAGACACTAAGAGAAAGGCAGGCACGGCTGCCTTCTGATCATGTAACTAAAGTGCCTTGTGAATCGATGTTCAACACCACACACGAAGGGAACGGATGGGCAAGGGAATCTCTATGTAGAACTAAAAAAGGTGGACCCTCAGCTCTTACATCAAGTCTAAACCATTGGGAGGCGGATGACACCCTGTCTGTCACTAGGTAAACAGCCAGGGTCCTTGTCTTGGGATTATAGACCCTTAGAAGGGCCCTTCATTGACTTTCAGGGGGTGATCAAATCCCCTGAATTTATATGTAAAATTGTGTGCACGGGAATGGCTTTTTCCCCATCTTCAGGGTCATAAAGGTGAGTCTCAAATACTTAGCCCCTTCCCCATTAAAGGAAGGCAGGAAACATCAAGGGGGAGAGAGACCAGGATCAGCTAAAAGACCTGGAGTCCATCCTAATCTACTGGGTGACATTAAGTCACATCTGCTTCAGTTATTTCATCCAGTAATGAGGAGAATCGCATCTGCACTACGGACTTCACAAGGCTTTGGTGAGGGTTAATGAGATAATGTATTGGAAAGAACTTCAAAAAGTTCTTTAAACAAATTTTTAAAAAGGCAAGCTGCCTAGGTTAGCATGGCTGAGTGGGTTTGGGCATCATCCCCATAAAGTGCAAGTCCCATCAGGCCACACACCTGGGTTTCGAGTTCTGTCCCCAGTCCTGTAAGAGGCAACCAGTCAATGATCAAAAAACAAAAAACTATTAGCAACTTCGGCGGACAGAGATCAAGCCAATTTCTCAGAGTCCAAGTCTCCACAGCCAAAGCAGGGAAAGGACATTGAATTTCGGGTCCCCACAGCTTGGCCATCAATGTGCAGTTCCCCTTAATTAAAACTCTATTAGCAAATTTCCTGATAGGTCAATGGTATTTCCGAATAGAAGCGAGTAGCTGTTTATTAGAATGTTTATTCTAAGGCCTTCCGATGCGTTTTTCCTTGTAGTGTGATAATTGTTCAGATGGCTTCCTGCCGATTTAATGACTTCAATTAACAAGGATTCTCAGAGACAAGTTTCCCTTGGCTTTGGACTTTCTGTGCCATCACTGGGGCCTCATTTTTTTTTTTTTTTTTTGTACCCTGGGATCTGTACCACCCGCCAGCAAACACCAGTGCTGGAAGAAGTGCAGTCAGCACGGAATGGAGCCTGTGGGCGTATTTCCCAGGACAAAGACAATGCTACCCATCCCACACCCCACGCTGAGCCTCGGTTCAGAAGATGGGGCTAGTTGGGTTTTCCCTATTTCCACCTCTTGCCGCCTTGTCACCAATCCTTGAAAGCATTGGATGAAGACTGGAGAGGTTTTATCGTGCGTGAAAAGCACTAGGCTTAGGACCTGGGTATGGTGGCTTCGCAATACGTCTGCCATTCTTCAACACACCTCCCCCCGAAGGGCAGCTTCTAATAGCCTCCCCTTGAGTGTGCTGGGTGGGCTCAGTGACTATCTCCGAAGAAACAGGATACGGCACAAGTGACAGTGGGTGATGAGGCAAGGCCTCCATAGCTGGCTGGGGTAGAAGTAGGAAAGGTGAGGAGACAGACTGGAGCGGAGCGATTAACATCGACTAGATATGAACGCTGACAGGTTGGACTTGGGTGTGAGGAAAGAAAAGCCAGAATCAAAGATGGCTCTGACTTGGGGCTTGAGCAACGACCAGGAGAGTGGAGCTCATGACAGAGTGAAGACCCACGTAGGCACAGGTTTGAGTCCTACCTGGGTGACGCAGGCTGGTTACAGCTCGTGGTCACCGAGGCCAGGTTATGGGCAAACCTTCCCTGTGGACTGAGCAGGTTGCTATGTCGTACAGCGCTTCATACTTGGTAGAAGGAACATGTTCCTTACAATTCTGTGAGGGAATCCAACTAAATGGTGATACCCCCGTTTTAAAGGTGAAGGAAAAAAACTGACACCCAGAAAGGTTACCAGACTTGTGTTAACATCTCCGGCTTGCAAGCAGCCACCCAGGACGTCTGAAAGGTGGAGCAGATGGCATTTGGGGCAAGACAATTCCTCGTGCTGAGCTGTTTCCTACGATGCTGCATCCCTGGACCCTGCCCACTAACGTCAGTGGGGTCCCCCTTCCCCACTCACCTACCCAATCATTGTGCCAACCAGATGCATTTCCAAACTCTCCATAGGGTAGGGCAGGTTAATTGATGATTATCATCAACTGGTAACCGCTCCCCTGGACACGTGTGCAGGTACACGCCTGTGCGTGTGCGCACAGCCATACCTTCAAAATAAAAAGAAGTAGCCTTATCCGTCTACCCTGTTCCTGAACTCATTTGTTCCTGGCGTCTTTCCTGTCTGCCAGGCACTTCCTGGGTGCTGAGGAGACAGAGGTGGATCAGACTCGCGCCCCGCTCGCTGGCTGCCCAGGCAGGTAAGGAGGAAGCTCAGGATCCCTGCAATATCGAGAGAAAAAACAGGGAGGTTTTTCCAGGCCTCGTCTCAAGCAATGACTCATAAACATGTATCGGGAGTCTGAATACACAAACACACCACCCAGGCGAGGATTCTGCAACCTCGGGCAACGTATGTTAATATTTTCATGGTCTGCCCACGTCTTGAGCACGAGATTTGACGAACAGCTTTATTGAATTGGGTGGATCAATATTTAAAGCCTCCCAGGGCCGGCGTGGATCGCGCCCGGGCAGACGCGCTTGCTCGCAGCGCCCTCTGCCGGTGGCCGCTGGCGTCGCGCAGGGAAGCGAACCGGTGGCCGAGAGCGAGGCGGGTCCGGAGCGCAAAGATGTGCAAAAGCAACAAAAGATAAAGCGGGGAAGGATACACGGGAAAGGCCAGGGTTGCTTGTGTGCTGAAGAACTTTGGAAACATAGGGCCCCCCAGAGGTCGCGCCGCCCTTTCCCTGCTGCGGGCGGACAAAATGGAACGCAGGTGTGTGTGGGAACAGACGGGGAGGTACCCCATGAAGTCCTAGCAAAGGTTCTCGCAGGAAAAATGGGCCGATGAAGGTGATTTCTTTTCTTCTTGGTGCTTTTCTGTATTCTCCAAATGTTCTCTAATGAGCACGGAGCGCTTTTGTTGAGAAAAGGAAATCTTAATTGAAAACATGATACACTAAGAGGAATAAATGATATCTTTTCTCTCTCCTGCTGGATTGGAAGGGCATTTCCTCTGGTTTTATCCTCAGGGTAAGGAGGGGAAGGTAATTATTAATAATGATGATGATAGCCATTCGTAATGGAGCGTTTAGCACTAAAGACAGTGCATGTAAAGGACCTGGCCCAGCGTCTGTCACGTAGTAAGAGCTGAGTTAATGTGAACTATCATGACTAGTGCTATCTTATTTAATCCTCACCAGAGGATGTGTTCATTGATTTTAGAGATAGAGGAATAGGAGAGGGAGGGAGAGAGAGAGAGAGAGGGAGAGAAAGAGATCCAGAGAGAGATCAATTGGTTGCCTCCCACACACGCACTGTCCAGTCCTGAACTCAACCTTCTGGTGTCCCAGAGGATGCTCCAACCAACTGGGCCACCTGACCAGGGCTATTACTCCTATTATTACTGTCACTGTTATCATGAGCCTTCCCTAAAATATACAGAACATTGACCTCAAAAAGCTCACAGTTTAAGTAGAGGTAAAAACAATATACATGGAGTGTGTTTAATAATACAAGAAAGGAAGTGATGTAATAAATCAGTCAGGAAGGAATGCCCCTGAAGCTCTCATTCTAAGCAGGTCCTTTTGGTTGCAAGGTAGAAAAATCTACTCAGCCAATCTCAGCTGAGGAAAATTCTGGGACCCCCAAGTCAAGAACCAAAATATAGCCAGGAGCCACAGGGACTGAAAATGACAGGCCAGCAGGAAGCAAGGCTCCTCTCCCTCTTCTTGCCTCAACTTCTCTCCCTTCTACATCCTGCTCACTTATTAAGCTGTGTCCTCTTGCAAAGGGCTTGTCACCCACTCCCATGCTGCTCATACTCCACCTTCCTTCCCCTGCACATCACAGCAAACTGGCTCAATTTCTATCTCCTCAAAATTCCTGAGTGGAGCCTTGGATGGACATGACTCACCCTGTGTTCATGCTGGACCACTCAAGTCACCTTATCACCGGCCAACCAATGAATGAGTTGCCCTTGGGGCAGGTACTCACAGCTCATGCCATGGACTTGGATGAGAGGAATTGGGTCAGGTGGTACAAACATGTCATTGTCAGCATACAGTGGGGTTATGGGTGAGGGTATGGATGGAGGAAGCAATGATTGACATTTCTAGAACAGCACTCATTTGTTTCCATTTGTTTTGCAAGGTTTCTTTTCTTCTTTGTTTTTTTTTTTTTTTTAATTTAATTTTATTGTTGTTGTATGATGTCCATCCCCTTTTTCCTCCCCTCTGTCCCCTTCCCCACCCACCCACTGCCCACCTGAAGTCAATCCCACGTGTTGTCCATGTCCATGGTTCTTCCATGCTAGTTCCTTGACTAAACTGCTCCCCTTCTTTGCCTCCTCCTCCCACCTCCCCTCTGCCTGCTGAAGATCTATCTATTCATTGTATTCATGTATCTGGTTCTGTTTTGCCTGTTAGTTTCATTCATTATTGTCCTGTAATGGGTGAGATCATATGGTATTTGTTTTTCGCTGACTGGCTTACTTCACTAAGCATAATATTCTCCAGTTCCATCCATATTGTTGCAAAGGGTAGGAGTTCCTCCTTTCTTTCTGCTGTATAGTATTCCGTTGTAAGGTTTCTTTTCTATCTGTGCTCATAGGCCTATTCTTCCGTGAGTGCTTGGTGCTTGAATAGTAATGAAAGAAGGCTTTTGTTATAGGTTGGCTCTCCCAGGAAGCAGATCATAAGAAGGAGATTAGGCAATAGGAGACTGATTAGGAAGAACTTTTGTATCCACGGCAGAGAAGGGGAAGGAAGGAAGGAAAAAGGCTTGGTAGAGGGAGAGGTCAGGTTTTGTTGAGATCACAAGAGTCTGGGGAGAGTCCTAAAAGTGGGTGTACCCACAAAGCTGTCCCCAGCTGGGGCAAGAGGGCCTTGGTACCCCCAACTTTGAAGAGTCATGCCTTCAGACAAATCAACCCCTAAAAAATGCTATTGATACGACAGTCCCTAGATCTTCATAAGTGTTCATGTGGCCCTCTCTGGGTTACATTTGTCATATCAAAGTTCCAACAAGCTGTACACTTCTTGCTCGTATAGTCAGATGAGCAGTGGACCAATGGGGTATTCTGTGGGATGTTTACCCAGCCCAGAACTATCCAGAATATGTTGATAGGAGGTAGAGAGTGGGGCACACTGTAAATGCGAACTATTGACCCTTTCATGTGCCTGCAGACAATTTCTGACTCTTTTCTGATAGAGCGTGAAAGGGACCCATTGGCTGGCTCACTGGCCACAGACGGCCCATCAGTGTGTATTAGGTCTGCCTTCTAGTTTCTGCATTTTGATGCTCTGACTCCTGAGGCCTCGCTGACTCTGGAAGACTGCCCTTCCCTGGATAGCCACGCCCTGGGGGTGTAATGAACTTGCTCACTAGCACGCTGGTCAAATGCAGACCAACCAATCCAGCGCCCACATGCCCAACCACTTCCCCGATTGGGCTCTCACACTCTGGGCCATTAATCACCCTTCCTGGTCACCCCAGGGCCAGGCACCAGAAAACTGGGGACAGACCCAGTACCCCAGAGCGGGTGGAATCGTTCAAATGAGCCAATTCTAAGCCCACTTTCCCTGCCTCTCCACACTTCCCCCACCTCCCTCCTGAAGCAACCCCGTGAAGGCTGTTGCCACAGTCCCCATGTCCCTGCCTCCCGCCAGGCCCTGCTGCCTTCCCACGGGCTCGCCCCTCCTCTTGGGGCCTGGGAACAGCACATTCTCTTTCCCATGGTAATCGGCTGCTGGTCTGCGGGCCTTACCAAACCTCACGTTTTCTATTAATAGCAAAGAGACTGCGCCTGACAGAGAGGCTGCAGTGGTTGAGGTTGCCGTCGGCTCCTGTCACCTGCCATAAGCCATCTGAGGTGGGCAGGGGCCAGATTAATGACCTAAATGGGGACCACCACCCCTACATTCTCCAGGTCTTGAGAGCAGCGCAAATTGCCTTCATCCCCCTTGGGATGAGACATCATGTTGAGCTGACCGGCTTTGCCCGGGTTGGGAAGTAGGAGGTTTGCCCTTCGCCACTACAGTAATTGCTACCGAAGACTGACTATGGAGTGTGTCCATCCCAATTTTACACTTGAAACTGGCGCACGATGACTGGGTGGTCCACAGACCTCTTAAAGGGTGAGCCAGGCTATAGCCAGGACCTCAAACCTGGTCCTGTACACCCCCACTCTAAAAGGGGGGCGAGGGGGAGTCATGAGCATCCTTTGGCCTCTATGTGGCCTGTGTCCGCATTTCCTTGAAATGTTTGGGCACGCCCCTCTCCCAGAGTCCAGCCACCCAAGACAATGGCTTGTTAGTCCCTTTGGGGAAAGCCTGGGTGACCCGCTGCTGTGTACACATGCCATGTGTCGCAGGACCCGGAGAACTGGCCTTTTGCTGGTTCCAAAACTGGCTGACATCAGGCAACTGTGGGCAAAGGGCTGTGCCTTCTTATGGGAGCATTTACTGTCAGCCTCCTGATCACCCATCCTTGATTTCTGTGCAATGGGCTGATTCAGGGGCATTTTTACAGAGTGCTCTTTTTTTTCACCCCTGGAGATGCCTTTTTTTTTTAAGATTGTACTTATTATCTTTTGGGACAGGGGAAGAGAGGGAGAAAAGAGAGAGAGCAACATTAATGCGTAGTTGCCTCTTGCACACCCCAAACTGGGGAGGGGCCTGTCCCACAATGCAGGCCTGTGCCCTGACGAGGAATTGAGCTGGTGACCCTTTGGTCCACAGGCCAGCGCTCAATCCACTGAGCCCCCACCAGCAGGGGCCTGGAGATGCCATTTTTTATTAAGTGTCTTCATAACCCTCTGCAGGAAGGACCTTCCTGGTTGCCCGTCAGCCCTTCCAATTCGTGACAGTAACTGCGTCTATCCGGGATTCCATGTGCCCACCTGATCTCTAGGTTCCCAGCCTTCGAGCTGTCTCAGTGCTACTGACAAGCCCAGTTCTGCTACGGTGTCTCCCATAGGTAGCCCTGGCCTTCAAGGAGCCACCACCAGGCCTCTGAAGGATGCTGGTGTCCCTCTCACAAGTACATTCCTATTTCCTCACTACAGGGCACATCCTCCAAGCCTTTCCGTGGTGCCCCATCATCTGATGAATTTCCTATCGTTTCTCTTTCAATCCCCTTTCCACCCCCTTCCATGAAAACGCTCAGTGACCCTGGGCCATTTCTTTCTCCGTGGCTCTCAAACCTGTCGCTGTAGAGGGTCCACATCATGTCAGGAGTCACCACCTCCATCCCCTGTCAGCTTCTCAACAATCCCATCATCTGTGTGACTACATTCTGCATTAAATGCCCTCCTTTTAAAAACTTAGAGGTGTTTCTCTTTTCTCCGTTAGACCCACATGATTCTCCATTCAACATCACCAGATTAAAGCCCCCCAAGGGAAGGTACCATCTGTTCTTCATCTTCAAAGCATCCAGCTAAGCACCTGATATTTAATCAGCCTCCAGTCAAAGTCTGATTAATTTACTGGGCAACATTGACCTAGCGGATCATTTCTGCGGTTACAAATGTCGGCCATGTGCGTAGTGAAAAGGAAGCTTCCTCACGTAGTGTGGAGCATCAACCTTTGAAAAAAAAGAATTAGCAATGTTTCTGCCTTCCATGGAAAGGAGCATTTTTAAATTCCATTTTCAAAGATAATGAGCTGACGACGCTTCCTTCCATTACAGCCAGGTTGCTATGCCTGTTTCAGTCATTAGTATTTCTTCAGAAAGTCAAAAAATCCTGACGACCAATTTCCAGTATCAGCCGTCCTATTCAGGCACATTCCCCTTCTTCTGTCGCTGTTTTATGATGCCTTCCCCTCTTCCACTAAATCTCGAACTATAGACAACACCAGCCATGCCCTAGTCCGATCCCTTTATGTTGTAAGTGAAGAAGCAACAAAAAGATAAATAAGTGATGTGTCCAAAGCCACAAAACTATGACAAACAGGACTAAAACTTAGGTCTCCTGCCTCCTTGAAGTTTTCTACTACCCCCTACGCCCAACCCTCCCCCCACACCCACACCCTCCTAGACCCACCCAGGACTATACCTCAGCAAAACACCAAAGAGAGTTCTATTTTCTTCCAAGTCCCTCAAAGTCCAATCTTTGTCAGTGGGGGTTTGAGAAATAGCTCTCATCTACTCAATATGTATATTTAGTGAGTGACTTCAATTACTAGACACTGTGCTAGACATTGGATATGGACTAATAAAAGAGAGCATGATTACAAAAATAGTCATAGTAAAAAGGGAAAGAATAAGGGCTGGGATAGAGAAGGGGGAGCTGATGAAGGGAAGGAGGAGGGAAAGGAAGCGGCCCCTGCACTCAGGGGGCCTGTAGATCAGAGCTCATGTCTGCAGAAAAAGAGGAAAGCAGACCAGTCCTGGCCACATTTTGTCGGTTTCTTGCTTATTAGGTTCCTGTCACTTGCAACCTAAATAGTCGTCATGAGGTCAGGAAGGGCTCGTGGAAATAATATCTGCCTCCTCCATTGATCAAGAGAGAATATTCGGTATGCCATCCTAAATCAATCATTATTCTGGGAATTGCTAGGTAAATCACAGGCTCATGGAACTACACGTTCCAGGAATTCTTTTTTATAAAGATTTTGTTTATCTATTTTTAGAAGGAGGAGAAGGGAGGGAGAAAGGGGGAGAAACAGCGACCAGCTGCCTCTTACCCACCCTCCCCTGGGGACCCTGCCTGCAACCCAGGCATGTGCCCTGCCTGGGACTCGAACCTGTGACCCTTTGGTTTGCAGGCCGGCGCCTAATTCACTGAGCCACACATTGTAGGCATTCTTTTTCTTGAATGCTGACCTTGTTCACCATCCACAGCTTAGCTCCAAAGCTGCATCACAAACAGCCCTCACCAACCAACCCCTGGTCCAGCGAGCTTCACTGGGATCCTCCCCAGTGCTGCGCTAACATTTGCCAGGTTCTGTGAAATGGGAACAATGGAACATATTTGATTCTATCGTCCAAGGCGAATCGCTCCTGCAGCAGCAGCAGTTTAGCTATTTAGCATTTTAGCAATCAAGCCCAATTTCCCCTCCTGGGAATCCGTTCTGGTGCGTGGTGTTTTTCACTGTGCATTTTTTCCTCATGCGCGGTAAGGTTTTTGCCTTTTTTAATTTCATGCAATTTCAGAAAGTTAAAGCTGGAAAAGACCTTAGCAACCATCAACTCCCACGTTTCCCCAAGTGTGGGGCGGATGACACTGGTGAGTCTCAAGACCAGGCGTTGCATTAAGTGGCAGCTGATGGCATTAAATATTTCTGAACCACGGTGTATAAAAGTTATATTCCCTTCTCAATTTTCTTTCCCCCTCTTGATTATAAAGGAAAGAAGTATTGTAGGCTGCTGTTAATATCTTTGGTGACTCTCTAGTCTTGCTAATCTCTTTTTTTTCCCCAGACGCCAACCTCACATTCAGCTTTTAGCAGAAACTTCAGACTTTGGTTTCCACATGTTTTACCCTCACCTTCCATTTACTAGGAAACTGTACTAGCTTTGTACTGATAGGTGCAACATAAGGCTTCCTTTTTAAACAAAGTGCTTATGCTTTAAAGGAGGCCATGTAAAGAACACATTAAGTATACCGTCTAGGTATTCTGCAAGTGTGGGAAAAATTGTCACCTGCATGACTTGGGTTTCGGAGTCACTGATGCAAAGCAACCCTCTTCTTGAATTGAATTAATCGTGCTCCTTGGTATCACTCTATCTTCCTAGGCCTTTGTTTAATGCACTTCAGTATATTTTTGGCTTCATGGTGACCCCTCTCCCATTCCCTATAACCCTCCCAGCATGGGGGCAACCATTCCAGTAGGCTTGGTAGATGTGCTCAGGTTTGTTTGTGCCTTTGAAAAAGAAAGAACATTGTCTTGTATAGCAATTTTTTTTTTTTTGGTAGATACAATTCTGTTTCTGTTTTGTTTTTTCACTCTGTGTTGTTCTTATGATTTATTTCCTCTCATTGCTTTCCCCTGGGTCATTTCCCTCCTGCCTCTAAACAATGCTACAGTGTCTTCACACATGCCCCAAGTACATGGTGGGTTTTATCCAAAAGAGGGATTGCTGCATTGTATGATGCTTAATTTTACTAAACACTGCTAGGTGATGCTAAAGAACAGCTGAATAAGTAAACAGTCATAAGTAGTGCACACAATTTGCCAGTTCTCTACATCCTTGCGAACATTTGGCATTATCCAAATACATCTTTCAATGCTTACAAATTTTATGGGTGTAAAGTGGTATCTCCTTGTTGCTTTCATCTGTATTCTGTGATTGCAAGTGAGGTTGGACGTCAGTTGACATACATGATAGTCACTGAGACTTCCCATCTGAAAATTACCTGTTGAGAATCCTTTTCTATTCTTTTGTGGGCCCCATCATTTTCTTTCTTTCTTTCTTTTTTTTTTTTTTTTAAGATTTTATTTATTATTTTTTAGAGAGAGGGGAAGGGATAGAGGCAGAGAGGGAGAGAGACATCACTGTATGGTTGCTTTTCACCTGCCTCCAGCCATGGACCTGGTTGGAGACCTAGCTTGCAACCTGGTTATGTGCCCTGGTGGGGGAATCAAACCAGCAACCTTTGGGTTCGCAGGCTGGCACCTTATCTACTGTGCCACCAGCCAGGGCTGCCCATCACTTTCTTATTAAATAAAAAGAGTTCCTTATATAATCTAGATATTGACATTGCAAATATTATCTCTGTAACATGCAACAGGGGACCCCAAAAAGCAGAGTTATGTCCTGGAGTGTGGGCCCTAATACTATAGGTGAGTGTTCCAGGAACCCACCTGTATCAGTGGACCAGCTGCTGTTGTTTTGAGAGGCTATGTTCTGCTTCAGTGAAATTTGTCTGAAGACTTCCCAGGCATCTGCCCATTTCATGATGGGGGATTACCAGCACACCTGCCCACAACAGCTGGGTGTTGAGCAGTTTTTGACCAAAACCAGTGTGACCCCTGTGACCCCTCCCCATTCACCTGATCTCACCCCAAGTGACATTTTTTGTTTCCGTGAATGAAAAATGTCCTCAAAGAGAAACATTTTGCCGATGGGGAAGAGGTGAAATGAAAAATGGTGGAAGCACTAAAAGGCATCAAAATTGACAAGTTCAAAAACTGTTTTGAACAATGGAAAAACATCTTGATAGGTATATTGCATCAAATGGGGAGTACTTTGAAGGTGACTGAAGTTCAAACATGTAAGAATACATATTTTTTTATAAATAAACTCCAGGTTTCTTGGGTCCCCTCTCATGTAACATGATAAATAATGTATAACATCCAAACTAGCAGAGAAGATAAAATTTAAAACTATTTTATCAATACAAAAGAATATGGGAAAGGAGATAGAAATAAACATAGAACTTTAGAATAAAAGACTTGTAGTAAGATTGTAGATTTAAACTTAAATATATCACTAATGACACAGTAGTCAATATAAATGGCCCAATAATTCCAATTAAATAATAAATAATTTCAACTAGATATTTTATGTTATGTTTAAAACATAAGAATGCAGAAAGTTACAAGTAAAAGAGCAGGAAATACACTATATAAGCATAAAATATTTTTAAAGCTGTATTACTACCAGACCAAATAGAATTTAATGCAAAATGTTTTATCCTAATGATGAAATTCTTAATTAATCCTGCAGATGTAGTAACAAGATTTTCATGTGTACCTAATAATGAGCCTTCATACTATAATAAGCAAAAATTGATAAGATTCAGTGAGACAAAAGCAGTGACAATGGGAGATTTTAGTGAATGCTGACAGAACGAACAAAACTCAGTAAAGATCTAGAAGATTTGAACAAAACAGTTATAAATTTGACTTAGTGCAACAGCTCTCGACACTTCAACCAATAGCTATAGAAAACACACCTTCCAAGAACATAGTGAATGTTGACAAAGATTGCTGGTCCATGAATCAAGTACCCCTCAAATGGCTAAGGATTGAAATCATCAGAGTATGTTTTCTGACTCTATTATAATAAAGCTGCAAATCAATTACGAAACCTGAGCTAGAAAACTCATAAGTTTTAAAATTTAAAAACATACTTCAAAATCATCCATAGGTCAGGAAATTACAATGACAGCTCATATATTTTTTAACTGAATGATAACAAAACTGATAGAAAATAAACTATTTATATGTAGATATAAATATTATGAACTTCAGATAAGCCCATGCTTTTAAAAAGTCATAGCTTTATTAGAAGAAGATGGGCACTCAAGAGCGAAGCATATATGTCAATAAAATAGAAAAAAGTGAAACATCAGTGAAGAAAACCAACAAAGCCAAAAGTTATTTCTTGAAGAAACTACCCAAACTGATAAACCCATGCCAAGTCTCCAAGAAAAGTAGATAGTGGACAGAGATAATCAAAGCTATACATTAGAATGAGGCATTACTACAGAGTCTATAAATATTAATAAAATCATAAAAGAATATTATGAACAACTTCATGCCAATAAGTTTGAAATAAATATAATTGTATGGTTAGCGTCCAGCAAAAACTGGCTTTAAAAGAGCTGGAGCCACAGCCCATGTGGCTCGGTTGGTTGGATATCGTACAGCGAAGCAAAAGGTTACAGGTTCAATTCTCGGTCAGGGCACAGGCCTGGGTTGCGGGCCTGGTCCCCAGTTGAGGCACACACAAGATCATAGCCTTTCTCTCTCACACCAATGTTTCTATTCCTCTCCTTCTTCCTTCCTTCCTTCTCCTCTAAATAGATAAATAAATACAATCTTTAAAAGAAAAAGAGATGGACAGAAAAAATTTGACTAGTCTTAGAACACTTGTTTACAACAATTGACTGATTTGCAGCTGGATCCGTGAGCACGGATTACAGAGAAAGGCAAACTGGGGGTCCCTGGGATACTCCTGCTGCAGAGACTGCTTATTGTCCTTGTGGTGTTTTAAACTTTCTGTTAACACAGCTTGCCTTTAGCATAGGTATACGAGGTATCCAGCCCTGTGACACGAAAAATAGAAACACTGAAGAAGCTAGAAGAAGCATGTACACAGGACAATGATGCTTCAGCTCCTTTCAAAGCAGGCACCTTGGGACCTCACACAGTTCTCCCAATGGCCACCAGCTTCCCGCTGGATTTTCCTGAATCTCATTAACGGTCTGAAATCTCTTCCCTTTCAAAAGGGATTTTAGTTTTGGGGAAAGTCGCAGGGCACTTCTGGGCTGAGTCACCTCGGTGATTTGATGTTTCTCAGAAAAACTCTGCAAAAGACATGACGCATGAGCGGGCGTGCTGTCCTAATGAAGCTGCCAGTCCCCAGTTGCCCACAGCTGCAGCCTTCTGAATCATCTGAATAGTTTCATGGAGGAAAGTCCCAGCTTAATGCAAAGTTTGTGCAGATTTGCTGCTCTACTCGCTCAGTCATTTTGAAAGCGACGGCCACACAGTACACATGCTCACTCAACGGCATCTACTGATTAGTACAGTGAAGTCGTCATTGTTCATGCATGCACATTCCAGTCCGCTCTCCTTGGCTGCCAGGTTACATCAATGTTGCCCAAACCATTCTCATTATGTTAACATGGTTGGACTTTTCCTGCACAGACCTCGTATGTTCCTCGCTTCACCACAGATCTCACTTAGGGCTTCACTTATTTAGGTTCCCTGCCTGGGCCCTGCAAGGCATTAAGTTACAACTTGTGAAATCATTCAGCATCATTAAAATTGTTCTAATTTCAAATGGTTGCATAAAAAGAGGTCCGTTTAGGCTGTTTCTCTAAACTTTCCAAATGTAGACCATCTTACAAGTAGCCCCAAGTGAGTTTTCTTGTTTGGGGGTGAATTTTGAGGCACCATATCTTTGCTAGGTAGATACTGGATATATTGCATGTTAATAGACCCTTTTCAGTTGGTACTTAACCATAGTCAAATTGCCACATAAGAGAGAACAGTTCCCAAGACTCCCCCCTTCACTTATGACACCAATTACAAGTTTGGGAGGGTTCCCCAAACCAGCCTCCATTTAAATAATTCACTAGAAAGACTAACAGAACGCACCGAAAGCTATGATACTCACAGTCGTGATTTATTTCAGGGAAAGGATTAAAATCAACCTCAATAGACGAGAGGGTTACACATGTGAAGTCTCCCGTGCCGTCAGGGTACATAACCCTGACGTGTGTGTATTAACATGTGACAATACACACAAAGCACTGTAGCCAGGGAAGCTCATCCATGCTTAGCTTTTCAAAGCTTGGACATGATCCTAATGGCCCATGTTGTTAAATTCAGTCCCCATGTCAACCAAAACAATGTGACCCAACCCACCACCATACATCACAGGGTTGGTCTTTCTGGCAGGGCGAACCTCCACCCTAAACAAAGACCCTCCGATCGTGTGTGACAAATAATATTACCTCCCAGAAGTGGGGAACAAAGCCAGACCTCCGCTGGGGCACTGCCAAGTTCCTTACTACACACTATGGACATACAAATGATGGTTCTAATTCAAATTCCCTGGAGTCAGTTATATCAACCCATTTATAGACAGACAGAAACACATGCAAAGAGGCCAGTTTCAGTAAAGGGACTATAAAAACCGGTAACCGAATGCCAAGTAACATCATCTTCCCATATTCATTCCACCGGAGATTGGGTCCCATGATTCTTAATGTTATGCCCCTGGGTAACTCACTCCAGATCCCAGCTGGTTTTCTGAAGGCAATTTCAGCCAAATAAAAAGGTTAAGACACACTGAAAGCTCACCCTGCCTCTTCCTATTAAATATGGCTTTAGTATCTCTTCGCTTCCCTGGACATCTGCATGCAGAACCGAAGAGATCTTTCCCACAGAATAAGCAGCTCTATACCTTTGTTTGGTGGCTGACACCTTTCAGAAGGAAAGAAAAAAAAAAAAGTAATTTACCATGTCTCTTCTATTTAACTTGACAACCAGACTACCCAACCACACACAGAGAGATCGTGGCTGTCATAGAAACAAGCTTTGAGATATTTTTCACGGTACTAGTCGCATCATATCCCTCAATAAAGTGGTCATTTACCTCTTAAACATCTCACTTAAAACCCTGATTTGTCGGTGATGATCTATGTTTCAGAACCATTCATATAAAATTCTTTGAACGGCAAGCTCTCCGTGTGCCTTTAAAATCTGATTTACCTATGGGTTTTCAGGAGCAAAACATAATATATGGCAAGATTTACCTTGCTGATTTGCTTAGCAGACTCCTTTTTTATTTTTGCATAAATGGTATAATGGTACCATTTAGCCCAGGCTGAGTTTGAATTATCACAGGCTGTAAATTAATGGTCCTTCTCTCTTCGGCATAGAAGCTCACGCACAGTGAGGGCTAAATAAATATTTGTTGTATTGAATTGGATTTGTGCATGTTTATTAGACACCCACGTTAAAGCTCTAAGAACTTGAGATAAGAGGTTCATGGGGATAAAGGTAAAATGAGTTCAATTGTTTAGCAACCAGGAATCTACATGAAAGAACACCAGCTCCTCTGCCATGGGTTTTTTTAAAGGGAAAACGCATTTGATCTGCACTGATAAGACAATAGAATGAATCACAGGGCCTGTGTCACTTTTTTTTTCCAAACCCACAGTAACATATATATTCATCTTGTCAGATTGCTATATAAATAGATGAGGTAAAACAACATGGCATTTGTTGTACTTCAATTACTTTCTTGTATAATGTCAAGAAGTAAAAGCTAACAAACCATAACTTTTCTTGACATTTCCTCCCTCAAGTGACCAATGATGAATTTGTCTTGAAAAAGCATTCATCATTTTAAAGAAGGGGAGAGACAGTAGATTTCTTTGTGTTCTTTTTCTCACATTTTTTTTAAGCCAGTGACTAAATTGAAAAGTCCAGCTCACCTGCAGATGGGAGCCCAACCTGGTTGATAAGATTAACCGGTTTCAAATCCAGGGGGATGTTTGAAGTCATTCAAGCAGAGAAGGCATTTACTGTCATGAATGGTCCAGAAATGAGCTAAATACCCAGAGAAGCCAAGAGGCCACCCTCACCATCACAGCCTCCTCCTTCCCTCCTCCAACCCTCATTCTCATGAGCAGTGCCTACTTTACCAGGCCCATATTTTTCTGTGGCCCGGTCTGGCAGTCCAGCAGGATGGTTAAGGTCATGGGCATTTGAATTACAGGGCAATAGTGTCTAAAACTATCCTTTATATTCACCAGCTTTGTGGCCTTGCTCAAATTAGTTGTTCTCCAAACCTCTTACCTTTCCTGCGGAATAAAGGTAATAATATCTCATTTCATCGAGTTATTACAAGCGGTAACTTGATGAAATTAGATATTAGATAACACCTTAAAAGGGCTCACTGCAGGGGCTACTTGGTAACAAAATAGTTATCAGCAAGCTCACTGGAAGCTCAATGAAGATGGGACTCATGTCAGGCTTCTTCATCTCCTCAGAGCTTAGAACAGAATTTGGTCCTTACATACTCAATATACAGGTAACCCTTGTAGAATACAGTTTTTAGGTTCCAAAAATACGCCATGTTCTGTGAATTCGTGTTACACAATACAAAGAACTAGTACCAAAAAAAGGGGTTAGGTTACCAAAAAATTTTAAACCTACTGTTATATTTTTACAATTAAGAGAAACTGCTTTATTAAAGCAGTTTTCACCAAAAGTATAACATATTAATATGTATTCATGTTTTCTTCATTATCACTACTAAGCATCATTAACCAAGAGTGTTTTCTTTTTCTTTTTTCTTAATATTTTATTTATTATTTTCAGAGAGAGGGGAAGAGAGAGAGGCAGAGAGGGAGAGAAACATCAATGTATGGTTGCCTTTCACCTGCGTCCAGCCACAGACCTGACTGGAGACATGGTTTGCAAACTGTGCCCTGGCTGGGGAATCGAACCAGTGACCTTTGGGTTCCCAGGCTGGTGCCTTATTCACTGTGCCACCAGCCAGGGTGAGTGTAGTGTTTTCTTTTTGACAAGATATGCTCATCCTCTGAACTTTCTTCAGCATATCTTGACTTCTATGCTGCACTTTTTGCAAAAAATGTGTTACTACTTAATACTCCACAAACAAAATGGATTTAAAATTCTAATAATTTTAAAGTTCTGCAGGCAAATCTGATATGACATCCATGCTTAGATAAAAAATTTCAAACGAGATAGCTTTTGCTTTTAAAAGCTTTTATTACGGTCCCTAATTTTGAATGAGATATTTTTTGTTCTTAAAAGTTTTTATCACACTCTGTGTTATTCAGGGATTTCTCTAATTCTCAAACCATGTTAGAGTGAAACCATGTACCAGGATGCCTTTTTGTATGAAGGCTTTCCCCAATTCTCAAGTTGTGTTAGAGCAAAACCAAGTTATAGAAGTGCCATGTCGGCCCTGGCTGGTAGCACAGTGGACAACGTGCCGGCCTGCAAACCCAAAGGTCGCAGGTTCAATTCCCCAGCCAGGGCACATAACAAGGTTGCAAACCAGGTCTCCAGTCAGGTCTGTGGCTGAAGGCAGGTGAAAAGCAACCACACATGGATGTCTCTCTCCCTCTCTGCCTCTCTCCCTTCCCCTCTTTCTAAAAATAATGAAATAAAATCTTAAAAAAAAAAAATAGAAGTGCCATGTCATACGGGGGTTAATTACTTGTGTGCTAAATGATTTAATGAATGGCTATTAATATGTAATGACTTTGATTATTAGCATCCCCTTTGGATACCAGGGATCAGTGTATCAAGATAATTATAGATAGCACTTATTGAGCATTAAGTCTAAGCACCTATGAGTCCATACATGTTAAATCATTTAAGTCATCACAACAACCCTAGGAAGGTACTACAATGGTCATAACCCATAACATAATGGGTAAGTGAAGGCTCAAATTGAGGCTCAAAGAGGTTCAATAATTTCTCCAAGATTATCCAGCTACGTAAGCCGTGGAACAGGGATTCAAGCCCATCAGCAAAGCATTCCCTTATACTCTACCGAGAAGTAGAGTAAGTCATTGTTCAAATAATCATAATAGTTACCATTTATTAAACATCTATGAAGTGACAATCACCATGCTTAGTCAACATTCACGATGACTCTCTAAGCCATTCTCATTTTTTAGGTGAGGACAGATTAGCTAAAGAAATTCCCCAGGGGTACATAGCAAGAAAGCAGCCTCACTAGGATTCAAACCCATGTATGGCTGATTACAAAGCCAGGCTGGGTTTGGGAAATTGCAGGACAGTTTGAGGATGGGCCTTGAATTCCCATGTCAGATTTTTTTATTACACTGTATGAGGCCAAGAAAGATCACAGCCTATTCACCGATGTGCTTCCGCTTCTTCTTCCTGGTGCACAGCTGACAACGTTCCCGACCTCTTTGGCCACCGGGTGGCATCATAAAGCGGCTTCTGGCCCAGGAAGGGATGTGTCGACTACCAGGCTTTCCTGTGCTAGCCCTGCTCCTCTCTCTCTTTCTGCTGGAAAAGAGAATGGCCAGGCTCTGGGGCAGGGTTCAGCAAACTGTTCTATGCCTCAGGAGCCAAATCTAGACTGCCACCTCTTTCCATAAACAATGTGTTATTGGAACATGGCCCATCACTTACCCATTGTCTGTGGCAACTCCCATAGTCCCATGGTAGTATTGAGTCATTGTGACAAAGGCCATAGAGCATGCAGAGCCTCGGGTATTTACTACCTGGCCCTTTGCCGGAACGAAAATTTGCTAATCCCTGGTCTAGAGCCACAAGATGGAAGGAGCCTGGGTTCCCGAGTGAATCGGTTAGAGAGCCACCCTGGCCACGTGAACCCCGCTCCCAGTTATTAGGCAAGATGTAAACTTCCGTGGGGAGCCATTACATGCGCAGGTCATGTATTATAATAGCCATCCTACCGTAACCTATTCACAGGACATGTTAGTTCAGGAAAATAATAACTTACTTGCACACGCAGAAAGAATAACCTTGCTCGGTAAAGAATAACCTCACTGAGTTTGCAAAAATGATTCCCATACCATCTCATTGCTTCTCTCTGTCACTCAGCCCGTACATTCAGTGACCGCAGTCCCCAATGGAAGTACCCCACCCTTTGTGAGTGACAATACCACATGCCAGCATGCCTGTTGCCCCCCAAGACACCTGCCAGTGCTGGCATTCTATCTGGTTTCTCTCCTTATTGGCAATTTTGTGTGTGTGTGTATAAATTTGAGGTTTCAGCATTCCAAAGAGAAACAAAATTACAGCATTTATCCAATAATCCTGTCTATGTTGAGAAATAGGATTCTGGCAAGCATAGAAAAAAAATATTTTTTTATTAGTATGTCCAAAACTGGAATGTAATAAAACACAGACCTTTCAGCAGAGGAAGGAAAAAAAAAAAACCTTCTGTAAAGGGGAAAAAAAGCCAAGAGCAGATTACTTACTGCTACAGAATCCAATATTGTAAAGTGCTTTTTTTTTTTCTTTTCCCTATGCCACATTTTTAATGTCTCTGTGAGTTCTGTGTGCGGTGACGATCAATCACCGGAAACTACTGACATTATGAAACTGCTTTTTAAGATATACCGAGTTTTCAAAGCCAAAGTTGTCTGAAGAATAAAAATCATCAAAGCTTGTGTATTTTCAAAAATATCTATTTGATACACCAAGCTGAGAAATGGCCAGCTGCCTCTACTCTCTAACGGCTTGACAGAATGCATTGATATGGTTTTGTGGAGAACATTAAATATGGGAAACAAAAGTATTTTCTAAGGATTTCCCATTCTGCAATGTTCAGCCAGCCTTTTATCTGCAGGCAGCAGAGGTCGCATCCATATGTGGGTGCTGAGAGGACGCAGGGCACAATCAACTTAATTCTGAGTGGACACAGTCCCCCAGGGTCTACTCTTTCAGCAAATGAAAATTGCACCTGTGTAAGTTACGCGATCATATGATGTGATGTTTGGAGATGTGTAGACATTGTGAAATGATTACAACAATCAAGATAATTCACATAGCCATCACCTCCCATAGTTATCACTTATTTGTATGTGCTCAAAACATTTGAGAGCCCTGGCTGGTGGCACAGGGGATAAGGTGCCAGCTTGCGAACCCAAAGTTCGCTGGTTCAATTCCCAGCCAGGGCACATGGCCAGGGTACAAGCCAGGTCTCCAGCTGGGTCCTTAGCTGGAAGCAGGTGAAAGTCAACCATACACTGATTCTCTCCCTCTCTGCCTCTCTTCTTCCCCTCCCTATAGCAATAATAAATAAAATCTTAAAAAATAAAACACTTGAGATCTATTCCCTTAACAAATTCCAAATATGTAATATAGTACTTGTCACTATGGTCACTATTAGGTCTCCAGAGCTTTGATGCTCAGGAACTTTTGATCTTTTGTTAGGCATGTGTGGATGTTAGTCATGGAGTCAGATCTACAGATGTGGACTGCAGCCATTGGGAATTTGCATCTTCCTCTAAAGGGCCAAGAAAGACCACCTAGAAGAAATAGACTCTGATGATCAAGCATACCAACAGCATCGATCATTCTTTCATTCAACGGGTGCTGAGATGGTGTTATGTGCCAAACACCATTTTAGTCGCTCGGGACATGAACCAAACAAAGTAAATTCCTATCTTTATAGGGATTACCTCCCAGTGGGGGAGTCTAGGAGATAATTGAATGTATATAGATATTCAATTATAGATAGCGTGATATTATACAGATAACAGTCTCTGATGATAACACAATACAATTAAAATTTAAAACAAAAAGGGAACTACAGCAGCCTTATATGTTTGGAAATGTTGATAAACGTAATGAATTTGAAGGTCAAGTAAAAACTTCCAATGAAAATTAGAAAGCATTTAAAACTCAGTAACAACTAAAAACAACCAGCCAGGCCTAGGGGAGTATGAGTAAAGTACAGTTCTATTATGCCCTGGCTGGTGAGGCTCAGTGGATTGAGTGCTGGCCTGTGAACCATAGGGTTCCTGGCTCCATTCTCAGTCAGGGCGAGTGCTTGGGTTTCGGGCTGGGTCCCCAGTCAGGGGCATGTGAGAGGCAACTACACATTGATGCTTCTCTTCCTCTCTTTCTTCCTCCCTTCCCCTCTCTAAAAATAAAGAAGTAAAATATTTTTTTTTAATAAAGTGTAGTTATCTTAAAAGAAATCTATGCATCCAACATCTTCAAAAAGTGATGTTAGAAATAAAAGGGAACCATAAATACAGATAAGGCAATACCTAAAGATTAATAAGAGTATACTATAAGTTAGCCAATACACTTAAAATTTTAGGAGAACTGGACCAATGAAATAGAAAGAGCAGACTGGAAGTTGTTTTCAATGCGCTGGTCTGTGGGCAGACTGCCCTAGGGACTGGTAACTGTCTTTCCTTGCCCGGAGTTCATATGGGAATGACAGCCTAATTTGGGTGTCAGGCTGGAAGCTGCAGAAGGCAATGGCAGTTACTGCAGTGCGTGGAAATAGCATGGGGACAGCAGATGCAGACATCTAGGGGCAAGAGATTATGAGGAGGGAAATACATTGGACTATCTAAGATCCTGAGCAGAGGCGAGGGTGTCTCAGAGAAAGGAAAGCACTTGAAAGCAGCCAAGGGGAATTGGGGAGGGGTTATCTCACACACAGGCTTAAAGAGTACACATGCCTAGAATAGGCCTGAGGAGACTTTGAGTCTTTACCCTGGGGTACACTCAAGGCTCTGGGATCCACTGGTTAGTAATTCCTCCATGCCAGGCTTCAAAGACTGTGAAAAATGGAATTTTTTGCAAATGTTCAGTTTTCAACAAAACATCACAATGCATACAAAGAAGCAGGGAACATGGTCTACCTAAAATGACAAAATTAATCTCTAAAAACAGTCTCTGAAGAAACACACACATGAGCCTTACTAGATAAAGACTTAACTGTCTTAGTGGTCAAAAAAAACTAAAGAAAAGCACAGACAAAGAACTGCATAAATTCAGGAAAAAAAATTAACTAATGAAGCTATCAACAAAGAAAAAGAAATTATTTTTTAAAAGAATCAAAGCCTGGAGCTGAAAAACACAATAACTAAATTTAAAAGTTCACTTAAGGAGGTCAAGTAAACTCAAACAGGCAGAAGAAAGAATCAGCTAACTTGAAGACAGGTGATTTGAAGTTATCAAATCTGAAGAGCAAAAAGAAAAAAGAAAGGTAAATAGAACCTAATGGACTTAGGAATATCATTAAATGGACCGATGTACTCTTTGTGGGATTTCCAGAAAGAGAAAAGAAACAGAGAGAGAAGAAGAAAGATTATTTGAAGAAATAATAAGGGCTGAAAACATGCCCATTTGAGGAAAGACATGAATATATAAATGCAAGAAGTTGAAAGACTTCCACATAGTTGAAACCCAGAGACCCACACCAAAACACATTATGATCAAAATGTTAAAAAGATAAAAAAGAGATTCTTAAGAGCAAAAGAAAAGCAACTTGTGCCCTGGCTGGT
Organism: Noctilio leporinus; assembly: GCA_004026585.1. NCBI lineage: Eukaryota > Metazoa > Chordata > Mammalia > Chiroptera > Noctilionidae > Noctilio > Noctilio leporinus. The sequence continues at coordinate 325,171 of PVIW01000535.1, forward strand.
GCGGCTCAGTGGATTGAGCCTAAAAACTTAAAGGTGGCTGGTTGGATTCAGGTCAGGGCACATGCCTGGGTTGCAGGCTAGGTCCCCATTTGGGGGTGCACAAGAGGCAACCATACATTGATGTTTCTCTCCTCTTTCTCTCTCCCTTCTCCTCTCTCTAAAAAGATAGATAAATCAAACCTTAAAAAGAAAAGCATCTTGTTACATGCAAGGGGTCTTCAATAAGACTGTAAGTGGATTTCTCAGTAAAAATCTTGCAAGCCAGAAGGTAGTAGGATGGTGTATTTAAAGGGCTGAAAGAAAAATACTTTCAACTGATAATTCTATATTCAGTAAAACTGTCAAACAAAATTGAGAAACAAGTTAAGACATTTCCAAAGAAACAACTAAGGAAGTTCATTACCACTAGATCTTTCCCAAACAAACACTAAAGGAAATCCATCAAGTTTAAATTATGTATTAAGTAGGGCAATTCCTCAGGAAAGTTAAACATAGAATACCCTGTAACTCAGCCATTCTATATCTGTATATATACCCAAAAGAAGTGAAAGCAGGGACTAGAACTGATATACGTACACCATGTCCTTAGCAGCATTATTCACAGTAGCCAAAGGTAGAATTACCTTTGTCCAAGTATACATCGACAGATAAATAGATAAACTAAATTATGATATAGACCTACCATGGGCTATTTATTGTTCAAATTTAAAAAGAAAATGCTGATACATGCTACAACATGGATGAACTTGAAGACATGATAAAATACAGTAATTATAAAAGATACATATTTTGATTCAGCTTCTATGAAGTTTCTGGAGTGGCCAATTTCATGGAGACAGCACATAGGACAGAAGTTGCCATGGCGGAGTGAGGAGTTAGTATTTAAGAGATAGAGAGCTCCAGCTGAGGAAGATGAGAAAGTTCTGGAGGTGGATGGTGTGATGGTCGCACAACAATGTGAACGGACTTTATGTCACAAAATTGTACACTTAAAATAGTCAGAATGGTCATCGTAGGTTATGTATTTTATCACCATGAAAGAAAAAGTATATAGTGATTCAATTCTTCTTAAAACACTCTCAACAGTTCACCAGGAAGATTTTCATTTTCCTGATGATAGTGGCCATTCCCATATTTTTCTCACTACATACCCTATTGAGAGTTATTGTACGCTTTTTTATTTACATTCCATAGATGAGTCTTTCTTAAACGGAGGTCTACGGATAACTGAAGAGGACTGTGGCTCTATATACACTCAGCTTTAAACACCCCTATGATATTTTAAGCTGTATTTTATAAGCATTTGACATTGTGATCACCTGGATAACCACATTTGACCTGACTGTATCCGCACAAATTTTGCCCTATATTGACAGTTGGGTAATATGCTAACAGGGATCTGACAAAGGAAGAGTAGAGATAGACTCCATTCCTAAATGATACCTTCTTCAACAAGAAGGCAAACTGCAGTGTGAGAGTCCGGGGTCATTGGAATGGAGACGTGTTGTTCAAAAACTGCGTCTTCACTCAGCCTTGAAAAACACTGACTATGGCAAAATGTGGCCCAAAGTCATTCTGTGTGTAATGATGGGGTATCTGCGAAATCGCGTTTTCTATCACCTCAAATTAATGTTGTTAATTACATGTCTTTTCATCTGTAGTTTTCTTTCCAATTAACGTGCAAACTTATGTTGGTATTTATGTGAACCAAAGTCATAAACTTCAGGAGTATATAAAAATGTGATATTTATAGTTGGGTATATGTCTATGGGTCACATCATAATAGAGCCACTTCAAATTTGAAAATGTTTTAAATGAAGGGCAAAGCCATATAAAGATTTTGGAAGTGGTATGGAAGTCAGTGAGCGGTTTAGTGATTCAGGTACAGCCCTTCTAATTTCACTCTCAGATTTCAAACTCCTTTAAGTTTGGAGAGCCTGGATCTAACCGACAAGGAAACATGTGAGCGCCGATGGAAATGGATGGTAAATGTCAGCATCATGTTTGATCACACCAAGGTGACCTTAAAATGCCATCTTATCCACTTTAATTTAACAAGGCTGATTTCCTAAAATATCAAATATTTGATATAACCACGAATATATATTGAACTACTGGAACAAATAGCTGGGAGATACGTCAGTTGTCCCACTTGAAATAGCAAGATGTAGGCAAACTCCCATCCCGTGTCTAGCTTTACCTTTCTTCTTCATAGAAAGCTGGGAGAGTCAGCCTCACCCATCACAGGGAACGGTTTCCTTCACAGAGTTTAATCTAGGGGCCCTGTAGCCCCAAATGCCCACCATCAGCATATCATTCCTTTATTCAGACATCCTAGCTCTTTGTTTTTAAAAATGCAGTTTCCCCTGTATTTAAGAAAATAATAAAAATAAACATGCAGTTTCCCCAGAGACACAGGAACAAAAAAGGAGCAGAATGACTGTAACCAGCGGGGAGGGGGGAGGAGTGAAAGGAGAGGGGAGAGGAGGGGTGGGGGTTGGATGAAGAGCTAACATGAAAGACCCTGGACAGGGGGAGGTGGGGATGGACTGTGGGGGAGGGGAGAGCAATGGGGAAAAATGAAACAATTGTCATATAACAATAATAAATCAATAACAAATGTAAAAATAATCAAGTGAGAGGTGGAAATATTTGAAGAATAGAAATAAATATTCCAAGATTAAAGTTTACTGTGTGCAAAAAAAAAAAAGGGAAAAAATGCAGTTTCCCTGGGAAGAATAGATACCTTAAATCCCTGAAATCGTAATGAGCAAGCATTTATCAATTGGTAGGCTGAGCATATACAAGTGGAAGGAAGGTGCTAAAATAAATAATTTGTTTTCTTTTATTTTAAGATTTTATTCATTATTTTCACAGGCAAGGGCAGGGAGGGAGGAAGATAGGGAGAAAAATATCAATCTATGGTTGCATTTCACCTGCCTCCAGCTACGGACCTGGCTGGGGACCTGGCTTGCACCCTGACTGGGAATCGAACCAGCGACCTTTGGGTTCGCAGGTTGTGCCTTTCCATTGAGCCACCAGTCAGAACCAAATAATTTTTTTTAAGTATCACTTATTGACTTATTCCTCACCAAATACAGTTGGGGCTGTCTGTACCCTCCAGCTCCCACGCGTCCTTAAAGAAGGTTTCATTCGCCCGTTTCTCAAATGGGGGAACTGAGTAGAAAATTAGTTTGCCCAGTCACATAGCTCCTAAGTGGAGGAGTTGGGATTTAAACTGACCCTCACCCTCTCCCTTCTCCACTGTTCTGGGTCCTAAATTACTCTCCCCCCGCATTCCACCTGCACTGGTCTCAGGAGCCCACCTGGGCTCTGAGCTACTGGGCACCATGCCCTTCTCAGGCCAAGGTGACCACCCTGGTCTGTTTCACATCACCACTGAGCAAGGCAGCAAAGGGTCACCTCTAACCTTAAGGCTACACAGCCCTCTTTCTACTGCGGTGCCCTAGAGGGGAGGACCCTGGATTTCAGAGAAGCAGGAGAAAGAGGCACCTCCATGACCTTTGTAGATGTCAGCACATAGTTTTCAATGTGCAATGTCCCTCCAGAATGGGTTCCTTTCCCAAAATCCCTCAGATGATGTGCTCTCTCTGGGCTATGTTAGGAGATTTGGGTTAAGACAAATGAGCAGGGGAGGAGGGGAAGAGAGAGCATCTATATTTCTCCTAGTTTGTGAAAACTGATTACATCACTTAAAATTGCATCATTTGACTCAATTTGCTGATCAGATTACCCAATTACTTTCTAGTTAGCTTTACACTAGGCGCCCACTGCTACAACCTTCCTTCCAAAAAGAGAGATTCTCTCTCTCTCTCTCTCTCTCTCTCTCTCTCTCTCTCTCTCTCTCTCTTTCTCTTTTTCCCTCATTTTCCCTCCCTCCCTCCCTCCTCCTCACCAAAGCTAGGTTTTACTTCCATCTACCTACTTTTCCCCTAAACAACTAATTTTTTTACCTATTTTTTCACATGTTACAATGAAAGCTTTTATTGTTAAAGACAATATTGTTGGTTTCCTCCCCAAACCAGCCATTCCCCCAGCAAGTGGCAGTGATACCGAACATTGCGGCGATTGTTATGAAAATGCCTTTCTCTGTACCCTGTTGTCATGGCAGCTAAAGATCAAGACAGGCCTGCTACACCCAGCAATTTATACTGATTTGAAAGACTGTTTGGGGAGAAACATTAAAATGTATAATCGAGGGCGCTGGAAACTGTCGCCTGACAAAGTACAATATCGGTTATTCAAGTAACATTTCTAAAGCAAAGTACATCATTTATTTCCATCAACGTGGGTTCATTATTTATTCTTCCATGGAGTTACTTTAATTTCTGACACCCAGGCCATTTTATTATTTTGCTCGGCATTTGGAATCTCTGTGTAACCTTTGCCCAGGCACTCACCAACCTGACACAGGCCACTGACACCCAAGTCACACAGTGAGACCAGAGCTCCTTTGTCTGCCGAGCTGGGGCCATCTCTTAGGTGCATTTCTCCCTTGGATGGCAGCTGCTTGAAATGTCATCGCATGGCCGTTCTCCTTCATCCAGATTGTCATTTCACTGCAAGACACTGTACCATGTATATCATGTTTTCCATTCTCCATGGCGGGTGGTGAGGAAGGTCCAAGAATAAGAAAGAAAGTGTGGAGGGGGGCGGGGATGGGTGCCAAAGATAAAATTGAAAGAGTTCAGATGCAAATAATTGAGTACAAAATGCCACTTTCATGAACAATGTGCACGGTGATTCTTCTGGTCCCTAATCCTTTTTATTGATTGTCCCTCAAAATCACCCAGGGAGATGGCTGACATTTGGCAGGAGTGAGGTCGTGGGGAGGGGTTGGGGGGAGGAAGGGACCATTGTTGCAGAGGTAGGGCTGGCAGGAAAGCTCAGAATTCTGACATTCCCAGGCCATTGTTCAGCCTGTGGGACACAAGCCAAAGGAACTTCATTGAGATCTTCTGAAACTTAGCCAACTTATCTTCTGAAACTTAGCCGACTGCCACTCCATGTAGGGTCACCATTGCAGATACACGGCTTTTCTCACTGCTAGTAACATGCACTAATGTCTCAGCCTTGACTTGATGGAACCATGTTCACCCCACTCCAGGAGGGTCACGGGTTGCACCCTCCCAAACCCTAGTCCTTCTAAAATGACATTTGCCTGTCAAAGGTGGCAAGTGGCCTCCTCCAAGGTTTTTCTCCAATGAAATTATGCGCCCAAGTCAATTATATACATCAACATCGACACTTGCCCTGGGAGAAAGCATTCCTGTAAAATCACCAACGTCCTGCGTTTCCCCTCTTATCCTTACCCGAAATGGACAGAATCTAGCACAGCTGGTCACATTGCTGACACGTGGAACAGCAGAACACTGTCTCTTACAGACTGAGTCTGTGTATTAGGCGCCATTCCATGTGGTTTGCACGAAATAGCTTTACATCCAAAATATATAAAGAACTTATGTGACTCAACAACAGGGAGACATGCAGCCCAATTTAAAAAATGGGCAAAAGACCTGAACAGTCTAAAACTCACTGAGGAATACCAAGGGCCAGAGCCATATGAAAGAATGCGCAACATCACTAGCCATCAGAGAGATGCAAATTAAAACCACAATAAGATATCACCTCACACCTGTCAGAATGGCAATCATCAACAAATCAACATACAACAAGTGTTGGCGAGGATGTGGGGAAAAGGGAACCCTCGTGCACTGTTGGTGGGAATGTAGGCTGGTGCAGCCACTGTGGAAAACAGTATGGGGTTTCCTTAAAAAACTAAAAATGGAACTACCTTTTGATCCAGCAATTCTACTAGGAATATACCCAAAGAACCCTGAAACACCAATTCAGAAGAACCTATGTACACCTATGTTCATAGCAGCACTATTTACAATAGCCAAGTGCTGGAAACAGCCTAAGTGCCCATCAGTGGATGATTGGATCAAAAAACTTTGGTACATTTACACAATGGAATTCCATATAGCAGAAAGGAAGAAGGAACTCCTACCCTTTGCAACAACATGGATGGAACTGGAGAGTATTATGCTTAGTGAAATAAGCCAGTCGGTGAAAAACAAAAACCATATGATCTCACCCATTACAGGATAATAATAAACAAAACAAACAATAAGCAAAACAGAACCAGATACATGAATACAGTGAATAGACCTTCAGTGGGCAGAGGGGAAGGAGGGTGGGGGGAGGGGGGAGGAAGAGACAAAGAAGGGGAGCAGTTTAGTTAAGAACCTAGTATGGAAGAACCATGGACATGGACGACAAGTGGGATTGACTTTGTGGGGGAGTGGGTGGGTGGGGAAGGGGACAGAGGGGAGTAAAAGGGGATGGATATGATACAACAACAATAAAATTTTTTAAAAAAAGGGTTTTGACACCTATAAAGAAAATAGCTTTACAATAACACACTGAGCTAAGTTGTTATTATTATTAACCTGGCCCCCACAGGTTAAGTAGTTTGCCCAATGTAACACAGCTAGTAAGTGTCAGAGCCCACGTGTGTCCACAGTGTGTGGCTCCAGAGACTTGTGTGCTCAGCCACTATGCTAAACCAAACTGCCCCTGGGACACCAAGTGGTTACCAGTTTAGGTTCTGGACCTGGCCGGGTAGCTCAGTTGGTTAGAGCGTTGTCCTGATACACCAAGGTTGTGAGTTCTATCCCCAGCCAGGGCACATACAAAAATCAACCAATGAATGTGTTAACAAGTGGAACAATAAATCAATCTCTTCTCTTTCTTCTCTAAAATCAATAAACTTTTAAAAATCTTTTAAGAGTTTAAACTCTGGAAGCCAATAAACCAAGGTCCATATTTTAGCTGCATGTGTGATCTTGGATAAATGACCCCACTAGGTTCCAAGTTCACACATTTTAATAATTACCGCTACATTTGCTAACAAAAGTCATTAGTGCTGTACCAGGGACCACACTCGCAACCCAGGGGAGCATATGTATGTCCTGACTGGAAATCGAACCAGCGACCAGTACGCTGCCCAGCCAACTGAACCACACTGCTCAGGGCTAATTGATCTTCTATTTACCAAGTCCTTCACTGCCTGAATTAAGCAACTCCTTAGTGCAGTCCAACCATTTTTCCGTTCTGTGTATGTCTACTCAAAGCTGGGAGAGTTCAGATTCCTCCTCTAGGAGAGGAACATGCCCTCCTAGGATAACTTGGAAGCAAAATAAAGTCCCAGCACCCATGTGGCTAGTGTCCCAACACAGAAAGTCCAGGGACCACCAGGTATGGAAAACTCTACTAGTGTCTTCTAGTCTAAAATGTGGATCTCACAACACCACTGTGATCTGGAAAGTGGGCTGTGGCCCTTGCCTCATGCTTCCCTCTGTCACCAGTCGGTTTCCCTGGGGTCCTGGTCTCAAACAGCCCTGGAGAGACACTGGAGTCTCATCCATTGAGTCAAAGACCTAAAGACTACAAGTCTGAAGCCTGGGGTTGAGTCCAGGTTCTGACTCACCCTGGATGACCTTGGCAAACCATGTCTCTTCCCTTTATGCCTAGTTTCTCATCTGTAACATGAAAGCCTCTTATCTGCTTCAGGATTCTATGGCTTTTGTGAATTCACCCTAAGAGAAAGATAGTCTTTGATCATTAGATACCATCCATAGCATGATTGATTCCTGGGCGGGGAGGCATCATTGTCATGGTTAGTGGGTTTTTTATGATAATCACCCATCCCTAGGGACTCGGAATAATTTCACCATCCAAATTTTCCATTATATTAGCGTTAGAGCTCTGTTTCAACAAGCTTGCTTAAGTAACTTTTCCCTTGCACATCCACATGATAATAGCATTACAAATGGCATCTCCAAAGACGCGAATTAATATTGACTAGTCATTGTAATCTCAGCTAATAATGGGCATGGTAATGGCATTATAATGAGGAGACCAAAGACTTACACTGAAATTATTTTGGCATGGCAGTGCTACATTCTACATGGCTTGAAATAGGCTTCTTCATCCATCAATTTGAAACTGTTGTGTCATAGTGATAGTGGAAACTGAGTACAGCTAAGGGAACTATCCACCCCTTTCCCCAAAAGGCCATCTTCTACCTTTTTCATTTCCCATCAAGGTGAAGTTCAAACAGAGCTTCAACCCTCATTCCCCCAACTCTGGCTCTTGGGAAAAGGAAAGAGGTTGCAAGAGTGCTTTAAGTGTCTAGAAACACTGCTTTTGGATGAGGCCAGAGTGAGCCCAACCACCCTCCTTCAGCAGATGCTGGGATCCAAGCGTTCTGCTCCTGGCTGAGACTGGCACTGGGACACTCAGACCAGAAAGACAGAAAACACACCTGAGCCAAGGGGTCCCGCTGGTGGGGACAACAATATTGCTCCTTCACTGGTGGTCATACTACCGAATCAGACTTCTGCCACAGCTGAAGCTGGGTGCCACTTGTCTTTCATGTCCCTTGTGGGTCTTGAGTCAGTTAAATCCTTTGGCTGCTGGTTCTTTGGCTGTGACACCAGCTATGAGCGTGTGGTTGTTTTGTATCCATTTCCTTTGACAGGGATATAAATTAAGTTGAATGAAATACAGACTCAGTTCATATTCCGGTTGATGAATAGGCTAAGGTTCTGACATTATTCTAGTTTAGGGAGTATTATTATCATATAGAGTGATGTTAAAACAAATAATCATATAGGTCTTTCTACATGACAGAAGCTCTCCTGAACGCCCTAAACAGGGTTGATGTTCGTTATTTGTGGTTCTGTGAGTCACCAGGAACCCTGAGCTAATGAACACTGAGCTGTAGCTCTCAGGTTAGGTTCCTGAGAGCCTGAATACTTGTTCGTCAGCCAATCAATAGGGAAATTTGTTTTCCATGTGGTTATGGTTACAGACACCTTATTTAATAGATATTATCGAATCATTCACTTCGAACACACAGCCAACAGCCTATAGCTCACGCCTGAGCGGAGCTCACCTAGCAGGTGCTCTCTCCCTAAGGTTCATCACAGCGCCGTCTGGTGCTGGGCACACTGGAAGCCCGGCCCTTTCAAATAGCAAAACCACCTACAAAAAGAACAGAAAATACTAAAAACATAACACTAAGCCCTGGCTGGTGGCACAGTGGATAAGGCACCGACCTGCGAACCCGAAGGTCACAGGTTTGATTCCCCAGCCAGGGCACATAACCAGGTTGCAAGCCAGGTCTCCAGCCAGGTCCATAGCTGGAGGCAAGTGAAAGGCAACCACACATTGATGTTTCTCTCCCTCTCTGCCTCTCTCCCTTCCCCTCTCTCTAAGAATATTAAATAAAATATTTTTTTAACTAAAAAATAAAAACATGGCACTAAGCAGACCACATAGAGAACACACACAAGTTTAGAGCATTAGAGCTGAATAAGAAGGCCAAGAGTGGTCTAGCTGGACCATGCCCGGGAACATGCCCTTGGAGCAACTGACATTTCTCACGGCTTGTCCAAGGATGGCCACAGAGTTGCCTCAGGCCGTGACAGATGTTGGGGTTACAAATACACTTTAGACAGGAGGCAACTTCCCAGGCACAGAATCAATGGATAACGAGAAGTAGCTACATAATAATTTATTGAATCTTGACACCAACCTCCCTTAAATTAGGTACTATTGTTATGCTCATTTATAGACAAGGAAATGGAGGCACAGAGACTAAGCCACCTACTTGATGTTTGGTTTTAATTCAAATTGGTAATTACCTGGTTTTGTTCCTTTTTAGTACACTTGCTGCCAAAGCGAGCAGCACTAGTTCTGTTTCTTTTTAAAATGAAATAAGCTATATGTGTGGTATTTAGTTTAACTTTGTTGTTGCTTTGGGGGCGGGGGGGTAAGACTTTGATTCAGAAAAATAGTATGGCCCTAGATTTTGGATGGGAAGAAGTAGCTGCAGGACCCCCAGTTTTTCAGCTGGCGGGGGGCTAGCGTATAGAAGATGCGGCAGACACGGCTGCCACCCCAAATCCATTCCTGTCCCCCTTCCTCTTGGCTGTCAGAATGTCAACGTTCTGTGTGGCTCTGCACTGAAGACTAGGCCCCTCCTCTGTCCCAAGGGGTAAATCTTGATTCACATATACCGGGCAGAGCAATGCCACGTCCCTCCTCACACGGGGTCAGGCAAGAGCGCACACTGGGAGTGGACACTGAGAAATGAAGGCCAGCGTACTGCCGACTTGCAGGGAAAGGTTCTCCTTTCGGATAAGAGATGTCTGTAAAGGAAGAAGGCTGTCGCTGAGTGAGGACATGTTGCTCAGAACCGCCACAGCCATTTGGGACCAGGGGGACCCAAACTGGAACAGCAGAGCTGAACGACATTGCTGGGGTGCAGAATCAGGCATTCCCGCCGCCACACTCCCTCCAGCCCTTTTGCCCCTAACTCATTTAAGCTGCTTTTAATTGCGTTTTGATGACCAGGAACTGAGAGTGTCCTAACAGATACAGGAATTCTGCTTGGGAATCCATTATGCTAGAGAATTAGGAGACACTAAGGATAGAAATTATTTAGACAGAAACGCACAGAGGTTGAACCTTATTTAAGCAGCACAATGTATTGGTTGCTAAGAGATGCTGAGAAGGTCTGAATAGCCAGAGAAATGTCCCCTGCTCAGAGACAGCTTATAATCTAGTGAGTTGAGAAAACCAAACACAGCCAGTTCAAGAATGCTTGTGCAAAGAAACAGTAAATTCCTTTTAATTCCTCCAGCCTTGATTCCGAAATCCACGTGGTAGGGGTCTGCTGATGAATTAGACATACTCCCTGTCCTCGATAATCTCGCAAAGAAAACGAGACTGAGAGGTGTTTAATTCAAGGAACAGTGTGGGAAGACGTTTTGCAGGAAAGTTAAGTGAGAGATTAATTTCTTTTGGCAGACCTAGGAAAGCCTCTTGTCTCTCCTACTTAAAATTCCTCAGTGATTTTTCAGGTAGACTTCACTCAAATATATATATGGAGCAATTACTGGAGTATTCTTCCAAGTGTTGGGACACAGCAGTGAAGAAAATACTAGAGCTCCCACGCTCATGGACCGACAGTCTAATAAAAGGAAGACAATACAATAAACAAATGGGTGACCGTATCTATGTCAGAGGTGGTCTTACCAAATTAAATAAGATAGGGTACAGAGGGTAGAAGGGCTGGAATTTCATGGTGCTGTTTTATAAACAACGGTGGGAAAGTGGTGTTTCAGGGAAAAGCGAAGGAGGTGAAGGAGTGATCTTGTGCAAGTATTGTGAGAACGCACTGGAGGCAGAGAAAACAGCAAGTGCAAAGGCTCTGAGGCAGCGAGGGCCTGCCATGCCTGAGGAAAAAGCAAGCAGGCCCACGGGCCTGGAGCAGAATAAACGACCAGAAAGCTGTGAGAGATCATATAATTCTATAATGTCTACTTTGTTTTACACGAATCCAACAGGCTTTGGGGGAATAATAGGGAGGTTGTAAAACAAGATTGGGTGCTGGGTACATGGAGTTCGTTACCCAGTCTGCTTATGTGCATGTTGTCAATTTTCATAATAAAGGTGTAAAATCTAACCAGATCTAACATACCTATCATTCTACAAAAGAAAAGACATGAATCCTCCAGAAGTAGGGTGGCCATAAGTACCACCCTTTTTAGGTTCACATGTAATGTTATGAACAACTTATAATACTGTGCTTATTTTTGTTATTGTGGCTGCAGAATCAATCGGTGAAATTCATGCCACGCTGTTAAGGACCAGGGAAAGCAGGGTCAGGTTGGCATTTCAAATAGTTCTGGGGGGAAAACAGTTATTTGATTTGTGTGTCCCAACTGTTTGTAAGTTTATGGTGTGTGTATAGGAACTGGGGGTAAATCTTGGGCTCTGTCCCTGTCCACACACAGTATTGTGTGTGTCACGTAACCTGACTGAGTCCTTGGGTTCCTTACCTGAAAAATGGGTATAATAATATGTACTTCACACAGTTGTTTTTTTTTTTAAGAGTTAAATAAGACAAGGTGTACATGTTGATGGTAGAAGCATAAATTGGTATAACCCCCATAGAGGACAATTCGGCAACAGCATCTCAAAGTTTGCAATGCCTTTACCTTGTGGCCCAGAAATTCTACCCCTGGGTACCCATCCTGCAACAATGCATGCATGCGAAATGCCACAGGCACAAGATACCCACTGCCATGTGGCTCAACAGTGTCCTGTGGCAATGTGACAAAGGTCTCGTTTCCTCCTGCCCCTGGGTTCCGCCTCCTTTAGGTCAACTTCCTCTTAAGACTAACTTCCCTAGGTGGACCCGAAAGAGCTTCCCAGTCTCTTTCTCTATCTATAAGCAAAAGAACAGCAACCGTATCCCAAGATCCCAGGATATGATCCTGAGATCCCTTCTGATTGGACAGCCTTTAGTCACATGCCCACCCCATCCCACCCCACCCCACCCCACCCCCACCGTGCCAATCACTGCGGCCAGAATAATCAAATGCAGTGACCGGCTCAGTAGAACTTACAAGGTCTGTCCCGAAAGTATCGAGCCAATGTCCATGTAATTAAACCAGTTTGCGCCACCGATACTTTCAGGACAGACCAGGTCTGCTCCGCTCCTGGAGCCCGAGAAAGAGTCTTGCCTCAAAAGAAGGGGCTTCCCAGATAGAAATGAGGAGGGTTGCAAAGGGGACAGCATTCCAAGTGTGTCTACTGTGAAGCCCTTTAACCCTTGCTACTGGCCGGGAGTCTCTGGAGCACCTTGACCCCGGCCGAAATCAGCCGGTTCGCTCCATAGTTTCCCATCCCCGTTTCGCAACAATCCTCCACTTACTCACTTTATGATTCAAATGAGCAGGGTCCTTCCAATACCTTAAATCTCTCCCCCGAACAAGTCTGTCTGTTCTCTCGAAAAAGTGATCACATGAAGCTATTCAAAACACAGCATTTTCTCATCATGATGACATGATGATTCATGGCAGAGGGCCCAACAGGAATGAAAGGAAGCCTTCATTTTGTTCAACATAAATGTGCTCTAAAAAGTGCAGAGATGGTCAGATTAATTTGAGAGTGGTCAATTTCTGCATTTTAAATGAACATAAGTATGTAATCATTAAATTATTTAATGGGCGTCATTAGGCTTATTCCTGGCTTGGGTGTCACTTTTGTTTTTTTTTTTTAAATCCCAATTAGCTCAAGTGCTCAAATTAATTTTTTATTACTGGAAAGAGGACAAAGCCAAGTCAGGATGAACATAGCTAGGATCTCCCCAGCCCTACCTGGAGATTGAGCTGGGCCATTCCTTCCCTAAGGTGGGATTCACTGTATTAATACAGATACAGCCCATTAAAGTTCAAAGAAGTAGCCCCGCCAGGATCATGGGAAATGTGTGACCTAAGCCAACCAGACAGGACACCTATCTGATTCAACAAGGTGTTTCACCAAAAGCCTTGTAAAAAAGACGTCTCCTGCAGGAAACCTACATGGCAGCCCCTGTCAGGGCTGCATTATTACCAAGAATGGGCCTGAACATCTTCTAGAACAGAAGGAGTGTGGGTATCTCACAGACCTGGGTTCAAATCCCAGTTTTGCCAGTGGTAGGTTATGTGACCCAAAGCAATTAATGCAACCTCTGGGAACATCAGTTTCTTCATCTATAAATGAGGACAATGACTTAACCATTTTCTATTTTTAGAGTGGTTTCTTTTTTTTTTTTTTTTAAGATTTTATTTCATTATTTTAGAAAGAGGGGAAGGCAGAGAGGCAGAGAGGGAGAGAAACATCAATGTACGGTTGTGTTTCACCTGTCTCCAGCCACAGACCTGACCGGAGACCTGGTTTGCAACCTGGTTATGTGCCCTGGCTGGGGAATCAAACCTGCGACCTTTGGGTTCGCAGGCCACACGCCTTATCCACTGTGCCACCAGCCAGGGCTTAGAGTTGTTTCTGAGGATGAGCAATCATATATACAGTGTCTGAAATATAGTATTCACTCAATGAATGGTGGTTACTATTCTTTTTTTTAATCCTCACCTGAAGATATGCTTATTGATGATAAAGAGAGGGGGAAAGAGAGAGAAATTTCCACGTGAAAGAGAATCATTGATCAATTCCCTCCCTTATGTGCCCCAACTGGGGATTGAACCCACAACCTAGATATATGCCCTGTCTAGGGATTGAACTCACAACTTATTGGTGTATGGGACAATGTTCTAACAACCAAGCCACTGGGCCAGGGTGGTAGTTATTATCTTGTTATCACAATCGGACAACTATAGATTTAATCTGCAGAGATACTAAAGTTAAGACACAGACTAGCCCTGGCTGGTGTGTCTCAGTGGGTTGAGTGCTGGCCTGTGAACCGAAGGGTCGCAGGTTTGATTCCCAGTCAGGACACACGCCTGGGTTGTGGTCCAGGCCCCCAGCTGGGGGTGCACACGAAGCAACCATACATCGATGTTTCTCTCCCTCTCTTTCTCCTTTCCTCCCCTCTAAAAATAAATAAATAAAACCTTTTAAAAATAAAGAGATACAGCTAACTTTTTCAACCTGAACACTAATGATAACCCCTAATGATGTGGGATCCTCGTTGGCAGTGTTGCAGAAAAGGAGATCCTCCAAAAACAGATTCTTCCTTGAAGAAGGCATTGCAAAATGAAACTGCGCAATACAAATTCACCTTAATACAAATAACATATTGTCATACAAAAGAGAGAGGCAATATGGTTTGGGGAATAAGAGCAGGGAGTCTGGAGGCAGATTGCCAAGATACTTAACCTCTTGAAATCTTGGTTTCCTCCTCTAAACTCACGGGTAATAATCGAATTGAATTGCTGTCAGGGTTGAATTATATAGTGTCTAGAAAGTCAAGTGCCTGGCACACAGTAAACACTCAATAGATGTTATCTGTTGCCACTGGTATTCATTAGTAATGGTAGTTGTGTAGAAATATAAGACATCGTCAAATGTGTTTTCTAGACTTTAAGAAAACAAGTATTTTAAATTCAGGCACAAAGATAGATTTGCTCCATTGAGCCCCAAAACAAATTATACTTGCTCATTTAACAAATATTTATTAGTTCTCACTAGGGGCCCAACGCTGAATTTTAATGGGTAACAGGAGAAATATTGTAAAAATTTTGTCTTATTACCCTAATCTGCCTTTTCCTACCAGCCAAGTGAGAAAACTTAACATCTTCTCAGAAGGAGGAGACAGGAGGTCATGGGTATGTTACTCAGAAAGCTACCTTCCGTGGGCAAATGAGGGACCCGTGTCACAGCTCACACGGGACCTTTCAGCAACCTGACTTGAGCCAGGGACCAAGTCCTTCTGTGCTCAGAACAGTCTTTCTTTGCTTGTCTTGCCATAGCACACCCATTGTGATATCTGACATTGAAGGGATGCATCAAAATTCAAATTATAGCCCTGGCCGGTGTGGCTTAATGGATTGAGCACTGGCCTGTGAACCAAAGCGTTGCTGGTTCGATTCCCAGTCAGGGCCCATGCCCGAGCTGAGGGCTAGGACCCCAGTTGGGGGTGCAGGATGGAGTACACACACTTTGGATGCGTACGTGTATTCTACTATGTTTAGCTGTTCACTCCTCTTGATGAAATCATTCTAGGTCTAAGAGCACCATATCATAAAAATAAGACATCCAAACAGAACGTTATGCTTCCCCACATGAAATACACTATTGCTATGAGTGAATATCATTATGCTGTGGATATATTATATAGGTACTTTTACTAACAGTGGGACCAGTTAAACAGAAAACCAGATGATAGGTAACAAGTGACTCCTTCATAAAGCTGTTGAATTGGCTGGAAAGTCTAAAAATCATGCACCTTAGAACTGACTGGGACCCCAGGGACCACCTGCTCCAGTGGTTTCCACTATTTTTAAACCACAGACGCCTTTTAAATAAAATCCTAGAAGACTCCGCGGGGTGTAACCGCGGCGGATCCTGCTGAAGCTGGTGGGCAAATGTGGGGGTCCCCCACTGGTCTCTGCCCCCACAGGGCACCAGGCTTGCGGCAAAGCCATCCACAGACCAGGGTAGGCAGGGTGACTTACAATCTGTGAACTTATGCTCGCTCAGTTTACCTTTCCTCCAGGCAGGGCTCAGAGTTTCACGTAGGTTAACTGGTTGGGTCCTCACAACAGCACTATGAGGACAAGGCTATCACTGGCCCCATTCGCCCGGTGGGGAGATGAAGGCAGGGGTCCCAAGAAGCTCGCTCAGGTATGAGGTAGCAGAGCCAAGTTCAATGCCAAGCATTGGGTCTGGCCTAGACAATTGCTCTGGATCACAGAGAGAGGGAGGAAAGGAAAGGGAGATGGAGGTAAGAGGAAAGGAAAAGGGGTCTTTTATTCCCCAGGCTTCCCAGTGTCTGCCTGGTGTCCAAGGAGGGGACCTACGCCACATAACAGGTCACGGAGTGGCTCAACTCCAAGGGACCGGCTGGCACACTAGTGCCTCCTGGCCCGTCCAGCGTCCTGGAAGGCCTGGGGACACCCCGGCACCCAGCTCTAACAAGCATGTGGAAATGGATGGGTCACGTTTAAGCCAATTACAGCTGGCAGGCTGGTTTGGGGAAATCACTTTCCCTGGAACCAATCGGAAGCCCGTTTTGGAGCTAAAAGGGACAGCACATTAGCCTCTGTGGTCAGAAGCCGCTTCCAGGCATTTCATGGTGCAAAGGGAATCCGAAATATTTTAAAATGAGAAAATGGGGGCACATCCAAATTGCTCAGTCCAGGCATTTGAAGGGTCTCTTAGCACGGCATTGCATCCAGGGACCTCGTCTCTTGTGCAGGCAGGCAAGTAACTGACATCTGTCCGTCTACAACATGCATGTGTTACTCTCCCTACATGCCCCCACGTGTCATCACATCATGCTTTTGTTGTTAAGCCATGTCATCATGTACCCATGGAAATGCAGGGTCAGGAAAGCCTGAACAATTGGGATTCCCAGATAAACGGAAATCTCCGTTATTTGCAAACAGGGAAACCTCCTTGCCCATCCCAGTTTTCTACCAGCAGCAATTTCAAGGAGTTAAATACTAGCACCTGAGATAAAGGCCCATGTCAGAGAATTAGACTTAGAGCCAGAGAATGTAATAATACCTGGAAGGAGTTAGTCATCACTGAACCCAACCTAGAGGGACAGCCAGACTGAAATGCTGCGGGAAGCTTCAGGACAAATCTGGCGCAGGACCAAAATTTTTAGCTCAGACACTTTTTTGGGGGGGAAGAGGGGTGTGGAACCGTGACAATGCCTCTACTTGAATGCAGCCAGTAACAGAGAACTCACTACTCAACATGACTCAATGCAATTCTGTACACCTCTAACCTAAAGATGAAAAATCTTTTTTTTGTATTAGATTCATAACTACCACCATGAATCTGACCTCCATTGTCAGATTGTCTCCAAGGTGTACCTTTTGCATTTCAGTAGACTCAAGGTCAGGAGTGTACCCATCAAAACACACACACACACACACACACACACACACACAGACTCTACTTACTGGCCTGACATCTCTGCAGATGATCAGCCCAATTATGATGTTAAAAGATGAGGAAATAAAGAAGGGGGAAGGATGAGAAAGAGGAAGGAGAAGAAGGAAATGAAGAACAAGAAGAGAGAAGAGGAAGAGGATGAAGAGAAGGAGGGGAAAAAGAAAAGGAGCTGGGGATGGTCATACAGTGACATGGGAGTACATGGGTGCTGGTGTTTTGCCTCATGAAAAGGGAAAGTTGGATCTGAAAATATAAGCATCGTTCATAGGCATCCAATGGAACACTTCACAGCCTTCTACAAAGAAATCATGGTGTACAAAAATCAGTAGAAGGCCCTGGCTCGTAGCACAGTGGTTAAGGTGCTGGCCTGCGAACCCAAAGGTCGCAGGTTCGATTCCCAGCCAGGGCACATAACCAGGTTGCAAACCAGGTCTCCAGTCAGATCTGTGGCTGGAGGCAGGTGAAAAGCAACCATACATTAATGTCTCTCTCCCTCTCTGCCTCTCTCCCTTCCCCTCTTTCTAAAAAAATAATGAAATAAAATCTTAAAAAAAAAAATCAGTAGAAGGATAAATACTGGAAATATTCATAATATATTACCAAGTGAAAGCAGTTATGAAGCATGTAGGGTATAATTTCCTCTTTTAATCTCTATGTTATTTAGTCCTATCAAAACATTATTTATCAATAACAGATTCATCTATCTGTGCAGTCCGTGTCTCTGGGGAGGGTAATGATGCAACCATCTGAATAAATGACCAAGATTGTAGAGCATATTAACCTCAGGGCTGAGCCTAAAATTTAAACCCTCTCATTTCCATCCCAGTTGTTCCTAATCTTTTATAGTCAAAATTTATTATGTTCAGGGGCAGTTGCATGGATTGGTAATCCACCACATTGACATACTAGAGGCAAAAGGGCTACTGGCTATTACCCAAACCAAAATCTACTCTTAAATCCACTCATTGGATTTAAATAAATCCAATATATATATATATATAATATATATATATTATATATATATATATAATATATACATGTGTGTGTGTTCATTCATTTAACAATTGCTTTCTGAGCACCTATATACATCAGGTGCTATGCCAGGCATGTTCCACATTTTGTTGGGGTATTAGGATTATATATGACGTCATTTTTATTTCTCTCTTTTCTAAGCATCCATAAGGTCATATCTACATTTATAGATTGAAAAAAAAATTCTTAGAAGAACATTCTAACATAAATAAATAACATTCCATATGCTCTGCAATTTGTTAACTTTCAGAGTAATAGCAATATCTCAGAAGTACTAAGCTTGCCAACTAACCATTGGAGCAAATGCGCATTGATCTCTAAGTCCTGATTCAAGTGCAGAAAACGGGCCTCATGAACTTCTCCACCTTTGTCGTATCCTGGGGACACATCGTAGCATCGGAATGTATTTCCTGCACTGGGGACCAGTCCCTCCTAACTGCATAAGTGCCTGTATCAGAAAGTACCAACCAGAAACTGGCTATAGGCTGTTAATCAGGACTGGGTGTGAGCATCGTCGGGGACAGCTACTGTGGCCCCAAGCATGGGCAGTGTCATTCTTGCTTACGAAGCTCCTGACAAAGGGCACGAGCATTTATTTGCTCCATCCAACTCTTGAGGAACATGGGAATGAAGATATGAAGAAGTGTATGTCAAGAAAATCGAAAATGATTGAAGAACACCAGAGAGGCCCCCTGAACTCCACTAATCTGAAAAATCATTACTCCCCAGTTGCTGTTCCTGGACACCTCTTTTCTAGTCGCCACCTTCGGAACCATCTCGATCATCCTCAGCTTCCAAGACCAGCCAGCGCCATTTATGGACCTTAACTCCTCATCGCCAAGTGAATGTGAGTTCCCTGGTTCAACAGAATCATTCCACTGTCAGCAGCGTGGTCACCCTGCGCTGCAGACTTCCCACACTTACCTCTCTCTGGGCTTCTGTTTCTCTGGTGACAATATGTCTCTGAGGGACATGGACCACTTCTTCCATGAGTTGGCTGAGGAGAAGCGCCAGGGTACCCAGTGACTCTTGGAAAAGCAAAACCAGCAAGGTGGACACCCCCTCTTCCAGGATTTGCAGGGTGACACTCCAGATGCCATGGGAGGCACTGTGGTCCTGGAGAAGAACCTGACCCAGGCCCTTGTGGACCTGCAGGCACAGGTTCTGCCCACACACACCCTCATCGCTGTGACTTCCTGAAGAACCACTTCCTGGTTGAGCAGGTGAATCTCACCGAGAAGATGGGCAACCACCTGACTCATCTCCCGGAGCTGGCCGGCCCCCGGGCTGGGCTCACCAGCATCTCCTTGAAAGTCTCCCCATCAAGCACCACCAGGGGCCTATGGAGCCCAAAGGCCCTTGAGGGTCCCCCCGCCCCGGCCTCCCCCTGGTGTCTGCCTTCTGCCCGAGCCTCTCCCTCCAACCACCTGTTAACTACCCTAGAGCCTTTCCCATGCCCTGGACCAAATGGAAACAATGCAGCTTTTTGCCACATAAATAAATGAAATACGTAAGTAAATAAATTATGAGCAATGTAACACCTTGAGTCTATGGGCCAGTGACATCTCGGGGTAAATTCATTGATCCCCAGGAAACTTGGCCATTTGGTAGGAGGAAGGATTCAGAGAACTTGAGGATGCGAAGCTTTTGGCATGTCTAAGAGAATATCTCCAGAAAATGAGCACCGAAAGGGGGAAAAAACGGAAGGCCAGTACACAGACTTCACTTATTTTGCAGTTCTAATTACCCTGAGATTAAAATCAGAGACGAGGTCAAGAACTGATTGGAATTGCAGAGGATGTCAGATGTCAGAATCAAACCCGCAGAGTTCTCTTTTGTGATTAAAAGAAAACCTCATCGTCTGATTTCTCTTTCATATAACAGCGCCTTCTGTTTTCACAGAGGTCACTTTGCTTCCATTTCTCTGTGGCCCGGAGGGTTAGAGAAATTGTTTCAGACTCCACTCATCCCAAGTTTTGTACCTCTGATTTTTCTCTCCCTTCGACTGACCTCATTTAGCAGGGTGGAAGGCAGCTTTCGCTAGTCTATTAAGACTTCAATAAAATCATCCGTTTCTAGTTAACTGGAAGAGTATTCACATTTAGACCTGCATATTAATTGGCTGATAACGAGATGATAAAGCTGCTTTTCTCTGCAGGTGTACCAATCAATTTCCATGAAACGGAAAAAAAATGAGTCTTGTTGCATCTGAAATTAAAAAGTGATTTATTTTTTCTAATAAAGTGCTTTTCATTGATCTCCCTCTGAAAATGTATGGTTTCATTTGCACCCTTTTAAATTATAATAGTTTCCGTTTGTAAAAGAATGATTTTCCAATAGCATTGCTGCCTTTCAATTGATGATTAACTTGAACATAGATTTGAAGGAGAATGTGGAGAGGCGGCAGAATAAGTTATTAAGAGCCTCCGTTCCCTGCTCCCCACCCCCCCCCCAAAAAAAACCTGTTACTTTTAATGACCTTAAAAACCGACTACTACAGAATGCTTTTCCCAGTGTTGTCAGAGGAAGTTATGTTTTTCCCCCAAGAAACTTATTTTTCCATTTCATAAGTTTTCTATTGTCATAGAATTTTATGCCTGTGCAATTGTTTTACATTTCTGTTGGGTCAGCCTGGCTGCAGGGCACAGGCTGTTCCCCCACATCACCGGCAGCAAATTTTCACCTGGAGATGCTCACGGAACCCTGCTGCTACCAGCTGAATTCTAGCAGATGTGAAACCCGGGGAGCAATTACATTTCACTTTAATTTAGGATTATGATCTTCCACTCCATAATAATTGAGCAGCAATGGGACGAAGCTACATTCGGAATACATGATGGAAAATCGCCGAGCCCAAGGCTGGCGCTGTTGAGGAGTCAGGATCAATGCCACTTTTCTGTCATCCAAAGACACCTGAAATCATGTTTAGGCCGGATAGTCGTTGCAAACAGGTGTGGAGTGGAGGAAACAGACCACGTGGGCATTAGTCTTAATTTAAAACAGATGCTGGAGGCTTTGTCTGTTTGTCTGTTACCTACGTAAGAGACAAGTGATGGCTAATAAATGAATAAACGGATAGATGAACGCATGGATGGATACGTGGATGTGTGGATGCATGGATGGATAGAAGGCAATTATTTTGGCAGCTCTCAGGCAAATGTCACCTTTGTGACGTGATGTTAGCACCCCCTACACAAAAGTATTTACGGAGTTTCACAGTGCCTGCATATTCCCCCTCAGTCCCCGATGTTTTGTCTGGATTAACTCTTAGCTTCTTCTAAACTCTTTTGAAAAGTTCCTTGAGCCCTGGCTGGTGTGGCTTGGTGGACTGAGCACCGGCCTGAGAACCAAAGGGTCGCTGGTTCCATTCCCAGTCAGGGCTCACGCCTGGGTGGCGGGCTGGGTCCCCCTAGTTGGGGACATGTGAGAGGCAACCGCATATTGATATTTCTCTCCCTCTCTTTCTCCTTCCCTTCCCCTCTCTCTAAAAATACATAAATAAAATCATTAAAAAAACAAAAGTAAAAAAATTTAAAGTTTCTTGAAGGGACAAGATTTGGACAGCTAATGCTACAGCATCAGGAAAGTGTGTGGAGCACTTAAGGACAATGGGAGTGTCAGCAGGGCCGGGAACATGGTGAAAGGTTAGGAAAAGTGGCGCAGGATAGATCTGGATGGAGAAACCACCTCAGCTCTGCAGAGGACCTGTTTCAGCCACAACTCCCCAGGACAAGACTTCCCAGGTCTCCAGCCTTTCAATTGATGATTAACTCGAACATAGATTTGAAGGAGATTTAAAGGTCATCACCCTCCAAGAGTGATGACCCGCCACTTCCTCAGATCTTTGACCATCCAGATGAGTCAGCTGCCCTGGCTGGAGGCACAGTGGATAAGGCGCCAGCCTACGAACCCAAAGGTCACTGGTTCAATTCCCAGCCAGGGCACATATCCAGGTTGCAAGCCAGGTCTCCAGCCAGGTCCGTAGCTGCAGGCAGGTGAAAGGCAACCTTACATTGATGTTTCTCTCCCTCTCCCTCTCTGCCTCTCTGCCTTTACCACTCTCTAGAAATAATGAATAAAACTTTTAAAAATAAATAAATAAACATTTTGGGGAAATTCTATCAGCAGATAACTCTATGAGTTAACAACAACAAAAAAAAAAAAAAATGAGGAAGAAAAAGAGGAAGAACCTGTTATAGCAACCAAATCCAACATACAGTATTTGCTTGGATTCTAATTCATACAAGCCACTTATTTAAAGAAAAGAAACATAGAAAACAGGAAGGAAAAGACAGAGGGAGGGAGGAGGGAATGAAAAGAAAGAGGGAAGGCTCAGCCGGGGAAATTTCACTCGATGTCTGATGATATTTGTTAATATTTTGGGGTTGATGATAATATTCTGCTTGTTTTCTTAAACAGAGTGGACTATTTGCAGTTGAAATGACAAGATACCATTTACTAGCCTCTCAACTTAGGTATAAGTTTGAAATTTCTGTAGTTGCAAGTTTGTTAAAAAATAAACAAGATGAAAACAAGAAAGGAAAAATGGTACTTTTTTCTAATGGATGGATGCACAATTCTATGACTATATTAAAAACCACTCAATGGAACACTTCAAAAGAGTAAATTTTATTTATGATATGTGAATTATATAGCTCAGTAAGGTTATTTTTTTCTTTCTTTAATTTTGAAAAATATGTTTACTGATTTTTAGAGGGAGAGAGGGAGAAACACAACAAAAACATCAGTTGGTTGCCTCCCACAGGTGCCTGGATTGGAGATCAAACACGCAACCTTTTGGTAAATGGGACAGTGTTCCAACCAGCTGGACCACGCTGACGAGGGCTAATTGTTTTCTTCAACGATATAGACAAAAGAAACTAGCACAGATTACAGTACAGCCAATCACATGCTTCTCCTAATGTTTCATCCACTGTCTCTCAGAGGATAATTTTTCATAAGTGAGCAGCACACATACTTGGAAAAAGGAAACAACTGTTTGGCACATCTCCTGAGATCCGGACGGTGACTCAAACGCGTTGGCACACGCCCACCAGGATGTCTTCAGGAACTCCAAAAACATTCTAAAACCACAAAAGCAAATAAAACTGCTAAAAGCACATTCACTCTTCATTCAGTCTCTTTGGGGAAGGAAGCAGCTGGTGACAATCTGCTCTGAAGGAAGCTTAGGCAAGGAGGGCACATTGTTCAGTGCAGGTGGCCCCAGCCCCCAGAGGAGTTCACGGCCAAGGTGCCAGGCCTGTGCTGAGGATGGAACTGGTCTCTGTCCAGCCTCCCTGGGGGTTCCCACCTCCTGCCCATGGGCAAAAATAACCTCCTAACTGGTCTTAGCTCATTGTGGTCACAGTACTCACATCCCCCTCCGTTACACCCCACACTAATTAAAGCCACACGCAAGGGTCATTATTGCTCTCAGAATAAAGACCAATGGCATAACCATGGCCTAAAATGTCCTGCAGTGTGACCTCTCACTCTCTCTATGCAGCCTGGTCTCATACCCATGCCTGCCTCTCTCTGAGCTCCCAAAGCTGTCACCTCCCAATAATCAATGTCATTACACCCCAGGGCCTTTGCACATGCTGCCCCTCCCCACTGTTTACGCCTGGAGACTTTGAGTTCTCAGCACACGCAAAGGTTTTCCCCAGAACAAGCTTCCCTGATGTCCCACAATTAAACTTCCCCGTTATTGGTTCCAATGTTTGTCACATTTATTAATTTGATTACTTAATTAGTGTCCAACTAAGCTATAAGGTACATGAAGAATGAAATTATACCTCATTTTACTCACCACTGGATCTCCAAGACCACCACAAAGCCTGGCATATGGTAAGCATGGAATGTTTATTAAATTTAAAAAGTGAATTAATAAAAGAAGATGGATGAAGAAATAGATCAATGAAACCTCCACTGCCCTGATCCCTGCAGTCACTGTTTGTTCAGAACTTGTTACACAAGCTCCATGGAAATGTCTCTTCTTGCAAATTTCAAAGTTTTGTTTCAAAATTACCTAAAAAAAAAACCAGAAATCCACCTCCCCAACACCCCACTTAAGAAGAACTCAGAGTGGCCTTTCTTGGGCACCAATCCATTTCATGGAAAGAATTTTTAGTGCTTTAACGATGCCTTCCTGCCCTCTAGCATATGACAATATATAGCAATTAGCTCTACAACTATAATATGAAAAGGTCGGAATGCATTTAAATTGGAATTGATTTTTGTTTAATGTGTGTTTTCACGGCAGAAATCAGGTTTTTCTGAGCCAGCTCGTTAGAAAGAACATGGCGGTGGGGTGTGGGCGTTGCTGAAACGCTTCCTTCCCGAAACCAGGGTGACCGGGATTCCCCTCTATTCTAGCTTGACTTTCCCTGGAGCTACCGTTCTCTCCACAGGTATTGCCCCGAACTTGGACTTCAGCTCCCCTGAGATGTCAACACTTGTTCTCAGGATCATTGGAGGATCATTGGCCCCAGGGCGTCTCTTTGGCTGTAGACTCCAGAACAGGGGACCCTGACTCAACCGAGTACTTGCACGCAAACTAGTTTCTGCCGAGAAGGATGGGCAGGGGCCCAAGGAGTGGGAAGGAGCTGTGCCTCATTCTGGATAATAAAAATACCATGTATCTTTGGTGAAGTGCCACGTCTCTTAGCACGCACCACGGATCACTTAGGAAGTGTTTTAGACCAGGCCTAGAAAGTGGGCACTTCCAAAGCGGGGAACTGGGCTTGTGGATGTTTGCAAAGCATCACCGTGGTTCTGACACACAGCCAAGGTTGGGAGTCACCGATCCAACAGTCTACAGTGTGCCGAGTGCTCCACCTTGAGCCTAAGGAGTTAACCAAAGGAAGTAATGATCACCCCCATTGTACAGCTGTAGAAACTGAGGCCCAGAGAGGTTGAGTGACTTACCCAAGAATGTGCAATTGGCAAATGGCCCAAGGTAGGCTCAAACAAAGGTTTTAGCCTCAAAGTCCTTTGGTTCAGAACGAATGGAGGATGGAACACTCAGTAGCCAATAAAAAAAAGATGATTAAAGGCGACGTAGCCTAATGACTGCTTAGCTGGGTTGGTAATGGCATGGTGGTATTTTAATTCACTTGCTAGTATTCTGGAGAACAATCCAGTGCTTGTCACGCGTCTAAGGAAAGGGGCCCTGGGGATTTCCTTCTGTAGAGCTATTGTGGTTAGCATGTGGCCTGACTGCCTGTCCACACTACTGACTGCAGCCAGCCGGAAATAAGGCCACAGACAGATGGCAGCTGATGACTTGATCACTACCGTATGACTATGAATCATCAATGTAAAACAGACTTTGCTGAAATGTGCATAGGGGTGAATGGCTGGAGAAAGGCAGTAGAAGTGAGCAGGCGGGCGCTGGAGGGCAGCAGGAGGGAGAACCCCTGGAAAAGAAGCAACACCAAGAAAGTCACAAGTACAACAGCATCACAAGATTAGGGACTCCAAGAGCCCTGGCATGTAGCTCAGGGGGTGGGAGCATCGTCCCACGTACACCAAAAGGTTGCAGGTTCGATCCCAGGTCCCGGAGCATATGGGAGGCAGCTGATTGAGGTCTCTCTCTCTCTCTTTCTCTCCCGCCCCTCTCTCTCCCTTCCTTCCTCTCTAAAGTCAATAAAAATACATCCTTAGTTAAGAATTTAGAAAGAGCCCTGGCTGGTGGCAAAGTGGATAAGGCGCCGGCCTGCAAACCAAAAGGTCGCTGGTTCGATTCCCAGCCAGGGCACATAACCAGGTTGCAAGCCAGGTCTCCAGCCAGGTCTGTAGCTGGAGGCAGGTGAAAGGCAACCATACATGGATGTCTCTCTCCCTCTCTGCCTCTCTCCCTTCCCCTCTCTCTAAAAATAATAAATAAAATATTTTTAAAAAAGAAGAATTTAGAAAGAATATATGAAGGGGTGACAAGATAGCCAGGTTACTAATTAATTATTGCTGCTGTGGCAGCCTGAACCCATTCCAGTTCTCTGTTGCCCTGTTTGGGCAACTGCGGGGACAGATATCTGTCCCCTCCACATCCCCGGGTAACCCTAAGATTACCCACACAGGCTGTCTCCCCCGCACCTGAAAGTACTGACCAGCACAGGCAGGGAATGGCAGTAGCAAGGCCTCTCCCTGCTGACTGAGCGCCTTAAAATATGCTGCTTTGGCCTCACTTTCAGAGGGATGCCTGGGTGGCGGGGAGCTTCCCAGAATCCTTTGCATCTCTGAGAACCTGCAGAGCATCCTCTATTCTGGACCACAGCCTGGTGGAGCTGGCTCCTTATTCTTTTGCCTCTATTGCCCTCCAGTGTTCACTTCTTGTAACTATTTCCAGATGCCACTTCTCTTTAGCAACTAAGTTTAAGAATCCAAAACCTGGAAAGAAACTTCATCACTTCCTGGAAGTTCACTGAACACATATATGTTCACATTCTCATGTATATATATTAAACCTCAATTTAAAGTATTTTACCCTGGCTGGTGGCACAGTGGATAAGGCGCTGGCCTGTGAACCCAAAGGTCTCTGGTTCGATTCCCAATCAGGGCACATAACCAGGTCTCTAGCCAGGTCCGTAGCTGGAGGCAGGTGAAAGGCAACTATACATGGATGTCTCTCTCCCTCTCTGACTTTCTCTCTTTCCTTCTTTCTGAAAATAATAAGTAAATAAATTTTTTAAGCATTTTAAAACACCATCCATGCATTCACCTATCAAATATTTATTGCTACCATAGAATGGGCTTCTTTTACATAGAGAACACAGTCCTTGCTCTTAGGAAGACCTAGCTGGGGAGACAAACAACACATCTCATGAATAAATATAAAATGACCACTGTGACAGGGATGCAAAGGACAGGACCTTGGAGACCTGACATGGCAGGAGTTCAGGAATGACTTCCTGGGGGACATGAGAGTCGACTGGAATAGGAGGGAAGGTCACGATGTCAAAAAGACCAGAGGAACAGCAAATGCAAGCGCACAGGAGAGAAGCGGACACATCTGAAGGAGTGACAGAAGTCAGGAGTAGGAACATGAGGCATGGTGGCAGAACAGGCTGGAGAGGGGACAGAGGGACCATCTTGACATGGTCCTGTTGGCTTAATAAGAATTTTGATCTTGATTAAAACCCTTGAAGGGTTACTTGTTTTGCTTGTTTTGTTGGTGATCAGACGTGTTTTTGAAAAGACCCCACTAGTGTGGGAAGAAGGTAGACTGCCTGGGCCGTAGCTTCCCAGGAGCTGGTTCAAAGGCTATTAAGCCTGTCCAGGGGACTTGGTCTGGGTGATGGGGGGCACCAGGGGGATAAAGTCAAGGGACAGAGAGAGAGTCGTAGCTGGTGAGTTGGAAGCGGGAGGTGGATAGCCCTGGTCGGGTAGCTCAGCCGGTTAGTGTCCTATCAACACCTGAAGATTGTGGGTTCGATCTCCCGTCAGGGCATGTACGAGAGTCAACCCATGAGTGTGTAAATAACTGGAACCATAAATCAGTGTCTCGCTCTCAAATCAGTTTTTTCAATTTTTGAGGAAAGATGTGGGAGGATGGTGAGGATAGGACGCATCAAGGATGATTTTTTTTTTCAAGGATGATTTTGCCCTTCTAGTTTACTCACAGGCAGAGAGAGGTGCTGTCTTACACCAGGGAATACTGACAGACACGAATTCGGGGGAGTGGGAGAAGAGAGAAGCGTGAGTTTGGGGGGGAACAAAACAACCAAACAGGGAAAGTCAAATAATACATAACTAAACGAATAAATCAGTAAACGGCTCCCTGGGGGAAGCCGCTGATGAAAGCCTGGCTTTCATCGATTTCGGCTTGAAATCATCCACATGCCAGGGTGCTCATAGCCTCCAAGTGTACCTGCCCCCCTCAACCGCTCTATAAAATCAATTGCCAAACATTTGTAAATAAATACATAAAATCAATGGGCAAAACCAGCTGAGCTGAGCGAGCCCCCAGGTAGTTCTTGAATTCGCCCCCTTCCCACTCCCCCTTTTGTGTCAGAGCTGATGGGGTTTCGCCACCTTTCTCTCCCTTGGCCCGCAGGAGGGCTGGGTGGGCGCTTCCCGGTCCTGCTGATGTCGAGTTTGGTCTGGGGACCCTGCCCGCAAGAAAACGGTAAAGGGGGCAGCTATGGCTGTGCAGCTGAGCGTGTGTCTCTGCTCCTGCTGCTGGTCCCAGGAACACTCCTCAGGTGGCCCAAGTCCCCGGGCCCACAGGGACACACGGGCACCTGAGCCGCAAGAAGAGGCTTCTGCTGTTACACCGAAGAGATGTGGTGGCTGGTTCCCAACGTGCAGGAACAGCTGCTAAACTTGTCCGGCTGGGGTCAAGCCATCACTGTCATCGCCTCTGGTCAGGGTGACAGCCTCTAGCCTCCCTGTCCTCCACTCCATCCTAAGACTAGAAGTTGCTCTGCCTCCCGGACAGATTTACTCAGAACTCTTCGAAAATAACAGAAACCCAATGTCAGCCATTCTCATGGTGGGGGAGGGTGGGGAGGGAAAAGAAGAATATTGATTTGCACGAATCATCTAGGAGTCATTTTCGCTTCGGGCCTGGCTGGAGGAATGCAGTTGCCCGAACAAGTTCTTCAGGACGTGGGTCTCCCTCTCCCACCTGCAGCTTTATTCTCACACAGGCCCTCCCCAGGGGCTGGAAAACGGCCACCAGCAGGCTCCAGGCTTAACTCCTACAGCTTCATTAGCTCTAAAAGGAAGAGGATACTTCTCACTTAATTACTCTAACGAAACGTTTGAGGGAAGACTCATTGAACTGGTTTGGGTCAGGATGAGACAGGAAACTATCCCTTTCCGTTCTGGCTGGTCAAATAATTCAAACAGCACACAAGATTAACAGGAGCAAAATTAAAAAAAAAAAAAAATTTTAATGGCTTTTTTTTTTTTAAGATTTTATTTGTTATTTTTAGAGAGAAGAGAAGGGAGAGAGGGAGAGAAACATCAGTGTGTGGTTACCTTTCACCTGCCTTCAGCCAGGAACCTGGCTGGAGACCTGACTTGCAACCTGGTTATATGCCCTGGCTGGGAATTGAACCAGCGACCTTTGGGTTTGCAGGCTGGCACTTTATCCACTTTACCACCAGCCAGGAAAATCAAAATTTTAATGTGTATTCACATAAGGGTGAAAATTCCAAAAATAGTGAGGCAACGTTGGGTATAAAAGACATTTTTGGACAAAGGAGGAAACGGAGGCCGGTGAATTAGGACAAGTGAAATTGGTGAACTGAGACACATAGTTCAAGGGCCAGGCTGTTAATAGCTGTCTGCTATGTCAGAAAATGCCATCTTCCCTAATCAAGGACCCTTATGAGTAAATGGCTTAGACCCTGGCTGGTTCGCTGGGTTGGTTGGAACGCAGTCCCACCAGGCCAAGCTGAGGGTTCGATCCCCAGGCAGGGTACAGACAAGGGTCAGCCAATGAGTGCATAAATGAGCGGAAGAACAAATCAATGCTTCTCTCCCCCTCTGGTTCTCTAAAATCAATAATTTTTTTTAACAGAGTCAATGGTTTATATTTCTCCCCAACCATAGGGTAAATAGCTTAAAGCACCCTAACTCAGGGAGATAGCAGAGATCTATTTAGGGCCATGTAGGCCAACCACACCCAAGGATGGACAACGTTAAGGGAATAAATCTCATTTCGGCCCAGCAGTGTAGAGCGGTTCATATTCTATTGAGATCCTCCTCTAAAACCCCAGCCTTTAGTACCCTCAAGATGAAGGAGCCCGGGCTTGCTATCCCTCCCAGGAACACGCCTACGACTTTCCTTCCCCTCAGGTGTGCACCTCCTAAACTCGGAGGGTCCCCACGAGCAATGGGCACTGGTCTGACTTTCCGGTGAGCCAAAGCAGCCCTGCCTAGGCTCCTCCTGTCCCTTCTTCTATCCTAAGTCCTTCCTTGTTTCACTATCCCCAGATTGAATAAATATACTTTCGAAATCACCTGGACAGGCCAGGCTGAGACAGACCCACTCCAGGCCTGTCACGATATAATTGAAAACTCCAAGGGAAGAGCTAAATGGATAGAAAAATAGATGGATACGGACAGACAGAAAGACATAGACACATACATACAAGCATAAGAGAAAGAAAGGAAGGAAGGAAGCCCTGCAGATGGGACTAGGTAGAGGATAGGTGTATAGACATGTTCATTAACAAACAAACTCCCTCTTCCAGTACTTGGAGAAGAGGGCTGGAGTCATGACTTTCAAGTTTCGGTCAGAGTCTGTACATGCCTGTCTTTAGAGATGAAAGCTACACTTGAAAAGACCTAATTGTGACCACTTCCACCGGGCCCTTGCGCCTCAGAGGGAGACAGATGCATGATCCAGGACCCACGGGTCAGCTGCAATGTCCTTACAGAGAAACTGGTGCTCCTTCCCAGGGCAGGGTGACAGCCTGGCAAACTGCAACATGCCTGCCACAGCTGGAGGGGGTGGTGGTGAAGAATCCGGTTTTTAAAAGCCCTCAGAGATCTTGCATTTCATTAAATACACATTTTGCATCCTCCCAGAGGGGGCGAAAAGCAAACCACCCTGTTTCTGAACTTCTCCTTAACTTGATGGTGTAAGAAGCTGGCCCTCCCGGGAGCTAACCCAGCACCACCCTGAATC
This sequence comes from Noctilio leporinus, assembly GCA_004026585.1. Lineage (NCBI taxonomy): Eukaryota > Metazoa > Chordata > Mammalia > Chiroptera > Noctilionidae > Noctilio > Noctilio leporinus. Next base: position 356,348 of record PVIW01000535.1, read on the forward strand.
AAAGCTGCACCACCAGCCGAGAGTGTTTTGCCCCAAGTCCTGAGCCCCTGCAAGGGAGTTTCTTACCAGACGCAGTCCTGCTTTGCAGGGTGAATTTCCATTAGGAAGGAGGAGGGAGGAAAACAGAATTGTCTCAAAAAAAAAAAAAAAAAAAAAACACAAAACCTGAAAGCAGTTACCAGGGGTTGGCCTAGCCCCAGTGAGCTGCAGAAACAGGCCCCAAACTTCCTGATCCCCAACTGCAAGCCCAGGCTGGTTTCCTGGCCCCCGAAAGCACACCACCCCCAGGAAGAGCCGGGCTTTGGGCCAGCCCCGGGGGCCCCACAAGTCCCGCTTGCGGGCTGTGTTGAAGACAAAGGAACCATTGTAGTCAGGGTTCAGGCTGGGTCGCTTACTGCTTGTCATTTCAAAACAATTCTGTTCCCTCTTTGGGGTTTTCTGCTAAAAGGAAGGGTCCTTTCCAATAGCTTGCTGCCTCTCTGTCCGTGTTTCTCTTCCCTCTCTCTCTTCCCTGCCTTCCCCTCCCCCCACCCCACCCAGCACCACAGTAAGAATAAAATGTCACACACGCACACACGCACACACGCACGCACATAATGCCTCATCCCACCTGCCGCGGGTGACTCCTACCTGACCGGCTGCCTAATTTTCTTCAGGCAGGTAGGTTGCCTGAGCCAAGAGAAAAAGGTTCGTTCTCCTGAAGGGACCAAAGCTTTTCCACCTGAAGCTGCTTTGGGGGGAATATTGATTTTCAGCCGTTTATTAGGAAGCAAGACGCAGAAAGAACTTTTCGCCACCCCCACCCCTTTCCTGCCCAGGAGATTCCGACAGAGGAACCTACTTCTGGAAGGAGCTCTTCGAATGTCACCCTGGCCTAATTCGAATGCAGAATGGTAAACGGAGGGCTTCAGACAGGGGCCTGTTCGCTGGATAGCCCTGCGTCCCATTGTTTCTGAGTCGGCTGGCAAGGATTTTCCTGCCAAGTAGCCTCCCGTTTTCCTCCATCCCATTCTCTCAGCCCCCCACCTTTCTCTTTTGTCAAAAAAAAAAAAAAGCCCTGGCTGGTAGCACAGTGGATAAGGTGCAGGCCTGTGAACCCAAAGGTCGCAGGTTCGATTCCCAGCCAGGGCAACATAACTAGGTTGCAAACCAGGTCTCCAGTCAGGTCTGTGGCTGGAGGCAGGTGGAAAGCAACCATACATTGATGTCTCTCTCCCTCTCTGCCTCCCTCTCTTCCCCTCTTTCTAAAAATAATAAAATAAAATCTTTAAAAAAAAAAAAAAGTCTTATACGCCCAGCACTGCCTCACTGTCTTCGAACTATTCATGGGAGGATCTTGCCTATGTGAATGTGCATGTATTAAACTTTGCTTTTACCCTGTTAATTTGGTTATCGGCTCAGTCTAGAATAAGTGGAAAGGGGGGGAGGAAAAGTGTTACATAATTTAGCAGTCCCCACTATGTGCAGGCTACCCTGGGCGTCCAATTCCCCTTTATTCACTGGAAAGACACACTCCCCACCCCCTCATCCCCCCACCCCATCACCTGACACTTGACTGGGGTGGGGGTGAAGCGCCTCCCTGGGGAGCCACACTGCTGGGGGTCAGACCCATCAGGCAGAGCCCAGGGCCAGCTGGCCATACTCAGGCCAGTCCCTTCACCTGTTGGTTCCTCAACATCCTCATCTGGAAAGTGGGAGTGGTTGGGGTGGCTACACTGAACCCCCCTGAGAAGGTCCCCACACGTGGCCCGCCCAGCGCAAGGCCCCACCTGCACCCCCTTTCCTTCCCTCCATCCTGCAGCACCACACCCCTTCCCTGCCCAGCTCCTCGGCGCCAGCCCCAGTCGGGTCAGCTGTGTTCTCTCCTCCTTTATTTGCCAACATGTCTGCTGGATTTCAAAGGAAAGTGCTTTTGACTCGAATTAAAAACAAAACACATGCGGGCCAGCGGAGGGTCAGGGGAGAAAGGCTGACAGACATGTTAGTCAACCGAAGGCTGGATGCAGAGCCCAGATACAAGAGGGTGCAGACGGACAGCTTTTGGATTCCCGGAGACACATGACTGTGCGCAGAGGGACATTTTTGTGGGGATGAGAACACCCCAGGACCGGGAACCTCGCCCCTTGCTTCCCGCCAGCCCCCGGGTGGGTGCCCCCCTCACTGAATCATCAAGGCCTTGTCACCTCCCACGATGTGGTCACAGCGGAACGGGCTTGTTCCCATCACCCATTAATAATTCTCCACGTTAAACATTTATTCATGCCAACAGTGTGGGGCGAGCTAAACGCAGGACCTCCCTGTGGAGGACATGGGGTGTTTAGCCGGCCTTTGAGAGAAGGGGAACAGCCACACACCCAAGTCAACGCTACGACCACAGTTTCACGGTTCCAGCAGGGGTGTGTGGGCTCCCTGGACCGTCACAGCCCAGCAGCCAAGTGCCCCGGGACCCAGAACAGTCTTCTCCGAGGCTCATCCAGGATAGGCTGGCTGCTCCGGGCCTCTTGCTGGGAAAGCTGGGGGTTAGGGTTCCTCCTGACCCCCCATCTTCCTCACAAGTGCACAGAACCAGCCTGCTGAGGGACAGGGACTTCCAGAGCCTCGGTCCCCACGATATGGGTTCCTCTCCCTCCTCCCCCGCTTCAGAGCTTCTCAGGATGGGGCTGGGCTCAGGTTTGGGGGCCCAGAGGCAGCGCCAGGAATGAGGCGAGAGAGTCAGGCTCCAGGGAGCAGCATCTTAGCTCTGAGGTTCAGGGGTGCTGTCCTCCAGGGAGGTGTCGTTGCTGTCTGCAGCCTCAGCGCCGGCCTCCAGACTGGGCTCTTCTCCTGCGGGCTGCTCTCCGGGTTTCTGGGGCTCCCCCGCCACGGTGGTGATCTTGCTGGAGTGGCATCCCATTGCAGCTGACGCAGCGGGCCCAGGGTCCTGGGTGTCACCCAGAGGAGCAGGGTCTGTGCGGCTGGTCCTCCGGGACCCGAGTTAAATAGCTTCCTCAAAGCACTGTTGAAAGACAGCTGGGTCGGTTTCTATGGTCCCAGGGGGACCAAGTCTGATTTGCATAAAGGACACACAGGCACCCCCACCCTTGCAGGGGTGAGGGGGGCAGGGCCTGGAGGGCTTCCTTTCCGGGTTAGCCCGGCCTCTTCCAAGAACCACACTCTCCTCTTTTCACAGAAAGAATTCCCTGTTGTGTAACCTGTAACTTCTTCGCGGATGACAACTCCCTACCTGGCTACCTGTAAACACCAGCCCTATTCTTTGCCCATCAAGAAAGCCCTGTCACTAGGCAACTAGTTGTGGCTGCTTTCACTGTCCAGGGTCCCATTCAGTTCAGGGATCACAGAGCCCCAGGGTGGAGGCTGAGCCTTGTCCCGGAATGCCAGCTCCACCCAGGGAGCCCCGACACCAGGGACGCCAGGGGGTTGCCCACACTTGGAGGTAACTAAAAGAAGTAGCAGGTAGTGTGCACTACTCTGGGCCTAGCGCAACATAGATTCATGAATTTGTTTAACCCTCAAGACCACCCTGCTGAAGCCTCATTTAGCGTGGAGACGCTGAGGCACAGAGACTGCGTCAGTTATTGAAGGCAGCGACTGACAGGACATAGCAGAGCTGGGATTCGAACCCAAGTCACGTGGATGCCACTCTCTCTATGACTCTGCTCATTTTATCTCCTTTAAAGACCCCATCACGCAGTCTTTACTTTTTAAAAAATACTGTGTTTTCTTCCTTCAGCTACTTTTTAAAAAGATTTTATTTATTATTTTTAGAGAGAGGGGAAGGGAGGGAGAGAAACGTGAATATATGGTTGCCTTCCACCCACCTCCAGCTGTAGGACCTGTCTGGAGACCTGGCTTAGCAACCCATGTGCCCTGGCTGGGAATCGAACCGGCGACCCTTTGGTTCGCAGGCCGATGCTCAATCCACTGAGCCATACCAGCCAGGGCACTGTTACAGTCTTCACACCCCATCACAGGTTATGGGTAGAACTGCCATTGCTCTTTTCACTCAGAGTGTGGGTAAAGGTTTTCAGAGCTGTAAATGAGTGACCTCTGATGCAAATGCTTCTTGAGTGAAGCCTGCAGGTTATGCACAGCAGTTAAAGGTCCCCTGTCTGGTTGGAGCATTGTCCCAACAGGCCAAGGTTGTTGGTTCGATCCCTGGTCAGGGCGCATACAAGGGTCAACCAACGAATGAGTAAATAAATAGAACAATAGGTATATATTTCGCCTATATGGGGGGACCCCCTCCCCCCATACAAATATATATATTTTAAATGGCAACCTCAACTTCTGTCCACTTCTGGAGGGTGGTGCATGCCAGCCTCTGGCCCTACACAAGTCCCTCGTTCCCTCCTCACAATCAAACAGTCCAGCAAGGAAATATCATTCATTCCACTTTAAAGTCCAAGTCACTGAGTCCCCTGAGGTCACTTGCCTGAGGCCCTGCTGCCTGGTGGGCAACCAGCTCAGGATTCTGTGTCCCAGGCCTGGGACCTCTCGGCTGGCCGCCCCATCCTACCCCACTGCCTCTGGTTAATGGGCTTCCTCACCACCACCCCCAACCCGAGCCTTCAGTGGTCTGCAGGGGTGTGGGACAGCTCCCCCAAAGTCACCCTTCTTCAAAGGTGTTTCTTGCCAAGTGAGCCAGCAAGACAACAGTTAGACATTAGGATGCTGTCCATTCAGCTCTCCTATATAAGCACCAAAGTACCTTTTGGGGTGTCAGGGTACTTTCCCATTAAGAAGCCCTAATGGAGGCAAATCCTCATTGGGCTATTGGGGAGCCTAGGACAGCGATCCTCTTGCTGTCCCAGCACAGGAGGACACAGGTGAAATCCTCTGCTGCTCCTGGGCTCTGTGAGAGCCCTTTGCTAAGTGAACCTGCCTCACCCTGCCTGGGACCCGTGACAGAATTTGGGGGGCCAGAAACAAGCCCAGAGACACGGGCAGCGGACAACCCCCACAATGATGAAACCTCAACATACCTGCAGCTTGAAACAGCTTAGTTCGCTGACATGGCCTATAACACACAGCACACGAAAGGATACGAACGGAAGTGGAAACCACTGACAGTACCGTGTGCTGGCAAGGTCACAGAGCCGCCAAACCCCGCTGCTGGTGGGAATGCACAAGGGGGCGGGCGGCCTCATGGGGAAAAGGGTCTGGGGAAAGGGCTGCTTAAAACAACAGGCCTCCATGGCCTCACAGGCCTCCATGGCCTCACTGTTCTGGAGGCTAGAAGCCCATGTTCAGGGCTCTGGAAAAGTTTAGCTCCTGCTGAGTGCGTCCTTCCTGGTTTGCAGATGACTGCCTTCTGGGTGCCTTTCTCCCCTGGGCTCACTAACAGAGCTCTGGTGTCCCTGCCTCTTCTTTTAAGGATGCCAGTTCGATAAGATTAGGGCCCCATCTTTACTACCTCATTTAACCTTAATTACCGCCTTCAAAGTCCTATCTCTGAATGCAGTCACATGGGGGACTGGGGCTTTTTGGGGTAGGGGGACACATTCAGTTTGTAACTTTACCCGAGGGAAATGAAAGCTGATGTTTCGCACAAAAACCTGCACGTGGATATTCAGAGCAGCTCTGTGAACAATCAAAAACCAGAAACCAGATTCAGGTTCAGTCCCCAGGCGGGGTGCCTCACTTAAGAGAGGTGACCGATTAATGTTTCTCCCTTTTCCTTCCTCCCTTCCCCTCTTGCTAAAAACAAATAAATAAAATCTTAAGGAGAAACAAAAGTGGAAACCACCCAAAATGTGAGTGGAGAAATAGATCGTGGTACATGCACAAAAAGGATACTACCTGACAATAAAAAGAAACAAACTATTGATACGTGCAACGCATCAATGGATTGGATTTCAGAGACATCATGTTGAGTGAAAGAAGCCACTCTCCAAAGGTTGCCGGCTGTTTGGTTTTATTTGCGTGACATTCTCCAAAAGATGAACCCATAAAGGTGGAAAACAGTATGTTAGCGAAACGGGTGTTTCGGAGTTTCGTATTCATCCTAATCGTGGTGTAGTCACACACATCTGGACGTGTGCTAAGACTCATACAACTGGACACCAAAATTTTCAGAAGTCAAGCTTACTGGATGCTAATTTAAGAAAAAAGATTTTTAAATTCTGAAGATTTTTCGAACCAAAGCACACATCAAAGCTGTTTGCCAGGCGCCGAGGGGCTGATTCTGCCATCTGGTCCAAGCTTTTAAGATCACTTAAAATGCTTTCTCTCCTGTTCCTCACTCACTCGCTCAGGCAAACAAACAAACAAGCACACCTGCCCCTAATTTAGCACAACAGCTGATGTTGAGCCACATCGTGGTACAAGGTTCCGTTGTGGGTGTTGTGCGGTTTCCAGAATCTTCTTGAATTGCCGTCACGGAGGCCTGGAGGTGCAGAGGGTCACCTGATAGCTGTCATTGTAGGGCCAGAGAGTGGCCAGCCCAAGGAACCCTACAGAAAGAGAGCCGCACACAGAAGCCATCCAACCTCACTTCCTCCCACCCTCTGGCCTCCCCTGGGGCTCCCACCAGCCAAACCCAAAGGAAGCCAGTGGGCGGAGAAGTCTTTGGTCTTTCCCATCAGCCTCCCAAGATGAAGAAGGGTGGACAGCGAGAGGCAAACAGGACCTCTCTCACCATGCATGTGGATCCTACTCTCAACAGGGCATAAAATTTGTTGGAATTAAACCATAGGCAGAATCCAGGTAAGTTCTTTTCTAAAAAAATATATTTACAGCCCTGGCTGGTGGTACAGCCTGCAAACCCAAAGGTCGCTGGTTCGATTCTCAGCCAGGGCACATAACCAGGCTGCAAGCCGGGTCTCCAGCCAGGTCCATAGCTGGAGGCAGGTGAAAGGCAACCATACGTTGATACCTCTCTCCTTCTCTGCCTTCCCCTCTCTCTAAAAATAATAAATAAAATCTTCTAAAAAACAAAGATTTTTATTTTAAAATATATATATATATTTATTATTTGAGGACGATCAGAAGGGAGAGAAAGACAGATACGCACACATCAATGTTTCTCTCCATATCTCCCTCTCTCCTCCCCCTCTCTCTAAAAAATAAATGAATAAAATATTTTAAAAAGTAAAATCTATGAACTATTTCTTTCTGGAGTTTTCCATTTAATATTTTGGGAACACCATTGGCTGCAGGTAACTGAAACCATGGAACGTGAAGCTGCTAACAAGGGGAAACTACTGTGCATGCTGTGTGGCCTTGTGCAAGTTGATTAACATCTCTGATTCAGTTTCCTGGACTTCTGGAAAGAGTCGATGAAACAGTATACAACCAGGTCTGTCTGGAAAAAGTCCAGCCATTGTTAATGCAACCAGAACAGTTTGCACGACATCAATGTAACCCGGCAGCCACGGAGCATAGACTAGAATGCACACGTGTGATGTTTTCACTGTGCTAGTCAGTGTGGGCAGTAGACGTCATTGAGTGAGCATGTGTACTGTGTGGCCGTCACATTCAAAATGACTGAGCCAGTAGGGCATCAAATTTGCATTAAGTGTGAACACTCCTCTGCGGAAACTAGTCTGATGACTCAGAAGGCCGCAGCTATGGGCAACTGGGGAGTGGCAGCTCCTTCATGACAACTCACTCACTTACGTACCACGTCTCATGCAGTTTTTTGGCAACACATCAGATCACCCAGGTGACTCAGCTCCCCTACCGCCCACATTCGGTGCCCTCCAACTTCTGGTTTTTCCCAAAACAAAAATCACTTTTGAAAGGGAAGAGATTTCAGACTGTCGATGAGATGCAGGAAGATATGACAGGGCAGCTGATGGCAGTTGGGAGAGCTGTGTGAGGTCCCAAGGTGCTTACTCTGAAGGGGACTGAGGCATCATTGTCCTATGTACAATGTTCCCTGTATCTTCTATCTTCTTTAATAAACGTCTTTATTTTTCATATTACATGGCTGGTGTCATATCCGACCGAGACAGTCGTCCTGCCAGGATAGCTCACAACATCTGTCAGGGGTTGCAGATGCAATTTATGACCATTAAGTACCGCTCATAGATACACTGTGACCCCAACAAGTTGCCATTCCATCCACAGGGCCAGCCTCCTAAGACCAAGTGCCCTTCCTGAGAGGGGCCCCCAGCCTCTTTCCCCCTGGTCACTTTGGAATTCCTGCCTCCTTCCTTCGCCATCACCTCCTTCCACCAGGGTCCTGATGTGGCCTGGCCCATGGAGGTCCCATTTCTAGCTCCATCCACGTTGGACAATAGAGTATTCTCACACTTCTTTGTGGACCATCCCTCCAGAAGATAACTAACCCCTATCCTACAAAAATAGGTTATATCTCATAACATAAATATGAACTTTTTTTTTTTGTAATTCTCCCTTTGAAGGAAAGGATGAAGAGCACAAGAGAGATAAAAATGAGACTGGCTCGTTTATCCCATCCCATATCTAAACTTACGCTGTAAGTGCCCCATACGCAGTAGTCAAGGGCTCTAAGGCAGATGGTATGCAGTCAGGCCACCCAGGTTCAAGTCCGTGGCCACACCTAATTCTGTCACCTGGGGCACATTACATCAGCATGATGAGTCTCAGTTTCTCCATCAATAAAATGGAAAAGATAACAGAAACTATTTCAGAGAATTACTGTGAGGATTAAACTGACCAGCCAGTCTCAAAGTTTTAGTGCCCAACACTTACTACTACTACTACTACTACTACTACTACTACTACTTATTATTATTATTATTATTATTATCATTGATGACACTACTTCTACCTGTCAAACACAATGTTGTCCCTCAAGGAGATCACTTATAGTGAATCTAAGGAGAAATCAGACATGTTGATTAGTGTAGTTTCCAAAGCACTGCGACTGGTGGAATGAGCAAAAGGCTAGGAGAACTCAGAGGGCAAAGTCCTTAGGAAGCCTGTAACCTCATCAGGTGATGGCTGGCATCAGAATCCCCGAGGCTGTAATCCCGGACTTTGCCCAGGTACACTTTGGGGCACCGTGGGGTGGGGTGGCAGGACGGAGCTGTTGCTGGTGCTGGGGCAAGAGCAGTCTGAAAGGGATTCAGAGACACTTGAAAGTGACAGAGTGGGAAGGGCACCTGTCAGCTGGTACTCTCCATGAGCTGTCAGCATTCCTCTGACCCATGCACCTTCACCAGGGCACTAGCTACTCTGCCCTGAGCAGGCTGGGGCTGGTCCATCTCTCTCTCTCTCTCTCTCTCTCTCTCTCTCTCTCACACACACACACACACACACATTGCTCTTTACCCTTCCAGGCACTGCCCACAGGTGACACAGGTGATCCCTCCTCTTCCTCCTCCTCTGCCCAGGTTTGACCTGATTACACCACAACAGAGATTCCAAAAATGCAGCAGGCACACACATAGGTGGTAGGAGGGAAGGTTGGCACAGGCCTCATTGGCAAAAGTGTGTCTACTGTTTCCACTGGTCATGTTATCAATGTCCTCCCCTAGGTACACTCCCAGGATGAAAAGAAGACATCTGCATATAACTATGCAAAACTTCTATCCCACCACAAGGCCACTCTGCCTTTGGTGCCCTATAAATTGATTTATTTTTAAAAGATTTTATATTTTTTAGAGAGAGGGAAAAAGAAGGAGAAGGAGAGGGAAAGGAACACAGTAAGGTTACCTCTTGCATGCCCTCAACTGGGGACCCTGCCCACAACCCAGGCATGTGCCCCAACCAGGAATCAAACCTGAGACCTTTCAGACTTTTTCGTCCATGGGTCAGCGTTCAATCCACTGAGCAGCACCAGTCAGGGCTCAATTGATTTCTAAAAAACTATAAATCCTGTATTTATCCTGGGAAGAGCTCAATTGCCATTGCATTGCACTTGTGTGTTAAACGTGTCCATTTGTTACATTAAATGTGAATAGGACAAAAGCAAATATTTTGGAATGTTTTGTTTTTCATTGTATCTCTTGTTTATAGCAAAAATGTCTGGGTCCATAGTAGCGACTCATTTAGCATTTGTTAAAGAAATACATACAATATAAATACTTGAAAGAGTCCACCATTTATGTAACAATGCTGTGGCCTGTCTTCATGAAGAAATTACAATACAAAACCAACAAAATGCTGGAAGCCTCGGGGAAAAGGAAGTGGGTGAGGGTCCCCAGGATAGGCACTTCACTGTCACCTGAATCTTTATTAACTGATTGATATATTCTCAGCTTCTCAGCCAAAGGCAGTGCTGACACCCCTCCCCCATCCACTCCCACAATGACTAAGGGGGTGGCTACTGGCATTTAGTGGATGGCTGTCAATGATGCTAAATGTCCTGCGTGCGTGCCAGGGTCCCCCACTCCCACCCCAGCCAAATAAAAGTCAGTGTTGACCAGGTGAGAAGCGTTACCTGGGCTGCCAAGTCCTAAGGGACCTTTGCGTCCAGACTCACACAGGGTCTGACTGGGTGTTGAGCAGAGTTCAGCCGGAGGGCTGGGGTGCCCCGCGTAGGAAGGCAAGGGGGTCAGTGGGGGAGTGGCCAGGGGAAGTTGCCAGGACTCCTCTCTGGCTCCAGAGAAACCCAGTCCCTGGCGTGTTCTCGTGTTCCCTGCGTACTTCAAAGAAAGGCCGTGCCAAATTGGAACGTCCTGAAAACTTCCGGATGAAAGGAAGGGTCCCAGGGTGCAGCCTGGAAAACCCCAGGATGGATGCCAGGCCGGGACCCGGGCCGGGCTGCCCCCCGGGGCCCACCAGAGAAAGCAGCAAGTTCAGGTCCCTGTGTCCTCTTCCAGAGAGTGAAGGTGTCCCCGCCCGGCTGGGATGTGCGCCCGGGTTCCCGGCTTGCTGGAAAGCCACCCACGTGGGAAGAAGCGGAGGCTGCCTTTCCGCCCGCGCGCGGCTCCGCGCTCGCCTCCGAGTCCCAGTCCCCGCACGGCCGCCCGGTGGCCACGAGGTGGCGCTGCGCTCCAGCGGGCGCCTCGGCGCCGGGAGAGACGACGGCGGAGCCGAGCGACAGATCGAACCTGAGCCTCAGGATCCCGGGGACGGGAAGGCGGCGCCGGCCTCCAAGGTAGGATCCCGGAGCCGCGGGCGTCTCCCTCGAACTTGGTTGGGGAGGGCAGCGTGGCGGGCGCCGAGCCCCGCGTGCGGTCGGCGGTGGCTCGGGAAAGTCGGGGCGGCCGCACGTGCGGTTGCGGACCGGGACCGGAGCCGCAGTCTCGCAGCCGGGCCTAGGGGCGGAGCTGGACGCCAGGTCGCTCCTCGGAAACACCCCCGGGAACGCGTGCCCGAAGCGCCCACCAGCGAGTCCCAGCAGGGGAAGCAGTTACTGATGCCCCGGGCGACTCCGGCGGGGCGCGGGTAAGGTCCAAAGCCCCTCTCCCAAACTTGGCTGCGCATGGGAATCGCTTGGGGATTATTTTTGGAAAAGTCTGATGCGGCAGAGACTCCGGATGTAAGTGGCCCGGGTGCAGGCCTGGGCGTCTGGAGACGTAAACGCGATGCCAAGGATGCCAACTAGCAGCCAAGTGCGAGGACCCTTGATGTGGGGGTTTTGTCGAAGCCCCCGGACGTTTGTGGCTGCCCAGAATGCTGGCTCTTCGTCTTTTCTGCTCCTTTAATGTGCCTTTGAAGCAGGAAATGTCTCCGCTGTCTTTGAGCTGTCAGCCCCAAGATAACAAACCAACACCCTCCAGGGCTGGTTTGAAGGGTTGAACTTGAAAGTGGGCAGAGAGCAGACAGACACTAATGTGGGACAAGAGAGAAGACTCAGGGTGGAGTGTGCAGTGGGGTGGCTCGTGCCCCCGGCTCCCGCAGAAGGTCAGGGGGCTGCCTGGAGCGGCCCTCATCATTTTGAATCATAATGCTATGCCGCTAGAGCAAAGGACCCTTATTACTGATCAAAAGGGGCCCTGGATATTTCTATTACAGCAAAGTGGTGACCGGGTGGGCTCCGTGTCCCCAGAACCAGCCATTTCTTTTTTATGACCCTCCAGAACTCACTGAACCACTCCAGCCTCTGTTTTCTCATCTGCAAAATGGGTATGGTAGTATACAGTTCTTAAGAGGTGGTGTGGGAATTATGGCCCATAAAAGGTAGTGTTTGCCAAGGGTGTCCCCATGCCAGGCACTGTGCTGAATGCTTTCTACATAATGCTTTCTACATATGGTTGACTCCGCACCATAGCCTACGAGGTGGGACCGTAATTACTGCATTGAGCTCAGCGAAGCCCAGAAGCCTGCTCAGGGTTGCATAATGAGAAGAGGAAGAACCTGTATTTGAACCCAGGCAGTCTGACTCTAGAGTCACGTACAGAAACCATAACCTGGGTTTCCCTTGTTGACCGGGGGGCGGTAGAGAGTGCTCCGCGCAGGGCAGGGCCCCACAGGGTGAGCTGGCCGTCAACCCCAGCTCTCCGGGCTGCCCGCAGAGCGCGTTCCTCCGTCCGACAGTTTGTGCCCCTTCCGTATGCCCTGGTCATTGAGAGCCCACTACGTTCTGGGCAACCTGCCAGGTGCTAGAGATAAACTGGTTAACAAACAAAAGAACAAACAACAAAAACAAAGGTCAGCCAGCCTTCAGGGAACTTGCATTGCAGCGACTGAGAAAAACAAGAAGGTAAAGAGGGCCCGCCTCATCCACAGTTTCTGTGTTTACGAATTCTCTGACTTGCTCAGCTGTATCTGCAACCCTGAGATTAATACCCGCCACCCTTTCACGGTCATTGGGGGTGGGGGGTGCATAGAGTGGCGAAATTTTTGAGGCACCCAACGCGCAAGTCCCCCCAGCTGAGGTTCAAACGAGGCGACGCTCAGCCTTCTCTCTCATACTGCATGCGTTGTTGCGGTCTATCGAGTGCCCTGGTTTTCACGTGTTTTTGAGCTTTTCTGTGATTTTGCTGTTTAAAATAGTCCCCAGGCATAGTGCTGCCCGTGTTTCTCAGCACAAGAAGGCAGTGGGTGATGTGCCTTCTGGAGAAGGCGTGTGAGGCGAGCTCCTCCGCCGGCAGGTGTGGTCTGTGTTGGCCGTGAGTTCAATGCAAAGGAATGAACAGTGTGTACATTTAATAAGGTGGCTTTCAACAGAAACACATGTGAAGCAAGGCTAGGTATGGATCTGTGGATGAAGATGTGACCACAGGCTTGCAGAAACCTCACCCTGTGTTTTCCCGAAGAGCAATGATTGGTTCATTCATTGTGAATTTTGGGTTCAACATCTGCTCCCTGGACAGATGTTGCTATGAATAATGGGCATCGCCTAGAGTTAGACCTGACTGCACGCACAATGAAAGAACCAAGCATAGAGATGAGAGACTGGCAGAAGGGACCTGACTTGGATTAGGGGTCAGAAAGGCCAAAGAGCAGCTGGGCCAGCGTGGGAAGGGGAAAAAGTGTCTGGAGCAGAAAAAGCAACATGTGCAAAGGTCCAGTGGTAGCTGAAAGCTGAGCAAGGTCAGATGACTCAAGGAGCGTATGTGCAGGGAGTGTGGCGGAAGCTGAGGGGCAATAATACCATAATATTCCGGAGGTAGTGGCTGGGAGCAGGTGGCACTGTGTGATACTGTGTTTTGTGGGCAGCTCTCATTTCATCCCATTAGCCCAGGAACCCTGGCAGACTGGGCAGGATCATTTCCTCCTTGGACAGATGATGAAATGGATGCTTCATGGACTTAAATGACTTGCCCATAGGCTGCTGGTAAGCAGCAACCCTACCCTCCCACCTTAACGTAATGTTTTGAGTGTTGATCAGAGATCTCAGGACATGGCTCTGGGCTGACAGTTTGGCTTGGCTTGGTTTATTTTGGTTTATTTTGGTTTAGCTGGTGTGGAGAGGAATGTGTAACTAGGTACCTCCAGGAGCCATGAAGCATAGATGGAATCATCCAGACTTCGAGCAAAGGGTAGAGAAGCAACGTTCTCATGTCTTTTTAAAAATAAAAATATTCCTGGTAAAAACATTAGTGCCTCCGTGAACGGGTCCTACACACCTGCGGAGGGCAGGACTAATGAGGGTGGTCATGAAAATGCAGAAAAAGGAAATGGGAAGGTCTGATCCAAACTACCCGCTACATTCTAGGTACAGCGCTCCCCATCCAGGAGGCAACCAGGTCTCAATCTGCCTGGTGTCCCTGCGGGATAATGACCTTGAACAGGGGCCAGCAAACTGTTTTGTGTAAGGGGCCACCTAGGAGAGATTTTGAGTTTTGTGGACCATGTGGTGGCAGCGGATATTCAAAGCTGCTGTTGTAAAGTAAATGCAGCTGTAGACGCAGGGAAACAAGCAAGTAAAGCTGGGTTCCAATAAAACTTTATTTAGGGACACTGATATTTGGATTTCAGATCATGTTTCTGGGCCACAAAGAGTTATTCTTCTTTCAGTGATTCTTTTTCCAACCATTTAAAAATCGAAACCCCATTCTTAGCTCATAGACTGTATAAAAAGGGCATCGGGCTGGCTGTGCTGTAGTTTGCTGACTTGATCTAGAAGCATGGGACCCAAGCCCAGGAAGAATATGAAGAAATGTCCACCTGGTTGGTTACCTGAGCCTGGATTCTCTATTGAACCATCCCTGCTGTTTGGTTAAATGCCCCAAGAAAATGGAACTTACTCACTGGGAAGTTCATTCCATCGTTAGAAGTTTAAAATGTGCTGTGATTGGGATTCCCCACAAGCAGATCATGAGACAAGGATTTGGGGACCAGGAACTTAGGCAGGAGGGGATCCCAGAAGGCCCAGTCAGCATGAAGTGAACCCAGGAGGGGAGGAAAGCTGATGACAGGTCCTGTGTCCCCAAAAGAGGCAAGGAAGCTGGGCTTTCCCTCATTGATGGGGGGGTCAGTACACCCAGGCTCTTCTGATCTGTTCTGCACACTGTCTGCAGTGAACCTGCCTTCAGGGGCCAGAACATGCCTTCAGGCCAAAAGAAGTGAGAGGCAGCCCACGTCTGGAAACTGCCGTGACCTCCGGGGGTTGCTGAGGAGTACAGGTGGACTTGGAAGTGTTTCTGACTGCTCCCCAGCGTGCTGTGTCACTGGGGGCTTTCTGAGATGGTTTTCTGTGGCACAGAGTGTGACCATCTAGCATGGGAGGCTGGGGCTGGGATAGGTATCCCCGTTGTAAACCATCTGTCCGCCACTCGTCCTCTGCTGCTGACCCCCAGCCAAGGGGCTCCGGTGAGCTGGCCTTTCACTTCCTTGAACTCACCAGACTTGCTGACTACAGTCAACAAAAGAAGTCTCAGTGAAGCAGAGAATGTTCTCATGAGACTTGCTTGTCTTCCTCTTTGTAGAAAAGCCAGCCCTCCTCCAGTTCAGGGCATTGAACAGACAACAGTAGCTAAAATTTAATAACATCATTTTGGTTTATGTTTATTTTTACAGTTTTCACCTATAGATGGCAAGCATTACTGGCTTTGCACTTACAGTAACGATATGAAGTTTTTAAAAAAACAAATTTGCAAAAGTAACGTGTCTATGTAAAATAGCATATGATTTCACTTATGTATGGGGTCTAAAGAACAATATAAATAAACAAACAAGGCAGAAACAGACTCAGATGCAGGGAACACACTGATGGTTGACAGGAGCAGGGAGGGTGTTGGGAGCTGGCAAAAAAAAAAACAAACAGCCCTGGCTGGTAGCACAGTGAATAAGGCGCAGGCCTGCAAAACCAAAGGTCGCTGGTTCGATTCCCAGCCAAGACAACATAACCAGGTTGCAAGCCAGGTCTCCAGCCAGGTCTGTAGCTGAAGACAGGTGAAAGGCAACCACACATTGATGTTTCTCTCCCTCTCTGCCTCTCTCTCTGGAAATAATAAATAAATTCTTTAAAAAAAAAAAAAAAAGTTGAAGGGATTAAGAAGTATAAATTCACGGTGACAAAATAGCCGTAAGTTGGTGGCCCTGGCCAGGTAGCTCAGGTGGCTGGAGTGTTGTCTTGATATGCCAAGGCTGAGGGTTTGATCCCTCACACAAGACTCAACCAATGAATGCATAAATAGTGGAACAACAAACGGATGTTTCACTTTCTCTTTCTCTCCAAAAAAAAAAAAAAAATGTCATAGGGATGTAAAGTACAACATAGAGAATATTGTTGATAATATTGTGATAACCGTGTATGACGCCAGGTGGGTATTGGAAATGTTGGGGGGAGGGAATCACTTTATAAAGTATATGATTATCTAACCACTATGCCGTACACCTGAAACTAATACAGAACAATATGGAATGCCAACTGTGACTGAAAAAAAAAGTTAAAATGTAGGTGTCCCCTGAGAGAAAAAAATTAAATAAAAGTAAAGGTGGAATGAGACTATTATGAAAACTAGTTGTCACCACCCTTATTGAGCACTTACTGGATGCTGGGTGCTGTCCTAAGCCCTTCACATGTGTGATTTAATTACTGCACACCACAGCCACATGGGTTGAGGACTATTTGAGGTGGGTACTATTATTAGCTGAGAAAACATGCAAAGGGAAGTTGAGTAAGTTGCCCAAACGTACTAGCTAGCCATGGACAGAACCGGGAAAGGAACCCAGGCGGTCCTACTGCAGAGTTCATGCTCTTAATCGCAGGATTATGCTGTTTCTCATAAATTGGGAAAAAACGGGGGGTGGGGGTGGGAATGAAGGGAAGATGATTATTTGAATTAGAGGAAAACTGCTTGAAAAGGTTGCTCTTTAAAAAAAAAGATTTTATTCACTTATGTTTAGGGAGAGGAAAAAGGAGGGAGAAAGAGAGGGAGAGAAACATCAATTGGTTGCCTCTTGCACACCCCTAACTGGGCACCTGGCCTGCGACCCAGGCATGTGCCCTGGCTGGGACCTGAACCTGTGACCTTTCAGTTCACAGGCTGGTGCTCAGTCCACTGAGTCACACCAGCCAGGGCTCAAAGGTTCCTCGTTTTGATCTGGCCGAAATGTCTCCCTGCATCTTCTGCCCGTTGGTTGTCGGGCTTCCTTCTGGAACCCCAGAGGACAAGTCCATTTCCACGCCACCACCCCAGTCCTCCAGATATTTGCCAATGGGAACCGCTGACCCTCTCGGATCTCCTCTGGATTAAACATTGCCAGTTCCTGCTGCTTGTTCTCTGCCCTGCGTTCTTGGCGTCGTCCAAACACAGCATTTCTGTCTTCCTTATCTTTTTTTGTTCAACAGCACTTATAAAGTTATTTTTGTTGCTGTAGCTTTTTTTTTTTCCCCCTGCAGGCCTCCCACAGCTCCTTCTGGGCTTAGGGTAAATGGCTGTGGTTGGAATGATTGACGTGGCAAAGAGCAGTTAGAGAGTTGTGTCCAGAGGGAGGCTGGTGACAGAGGGAGAAGCGCTTGCAGCCAGCATCCTGGGGCTGGCGGCTGGTGATGCTCCTTCTGGGCATGGCGGGGATGGAGCTCCCTGGCTGCACGTGTTGCTAATCAGGCCGAAAGCAGCAGACTAACCAAATTCACGGGAGCCTGGTGAGGAAGCCAGACCACAAGTGTATTAAATCACGAAGGGACAAGCCCTGCGAAGCAGCCTGGAAACTTTCATGTGAGCTTGTCAGCACATTCTTCCCCCCCTGCAGGAAAGTCCACATGGAACGCCAGACTCTAGTTAGAAGGTTGGTATTCATGGAATCAAACTGAGGGGAGCAAGGGGAAAGGTTTGAATGGCCAGGGTAGGTGAAGATTTGCGTATCCTCCGAGGAATCCAAAGGTCCGGAAAGACAGCAGCGAGCTGGCCTAACTTCCATCCCTGTGATCGTGGTGGACATGACTCACCCCTGACCACACCTTCCTTGGCTTTCCTGCTGCTCCCTGGACCAACCTTGAGACCCTTATCAAGGCGGTGTTCTGGCTCTGACCGGTGTAGCTTTGTGGGTTGGGCATCAGGCCACAAAGCGAAGGGTCGCCTGTTCGATTCCTGGTCACGGCACATGCCTGGGTTGCTGGTTCAGTCCCTGGGTACATGCAAGAAGCAGCTGATCCATGTTTCTCCCTCACATTGATGTTCTTCTCCCTCTCTTTCTCCCTCTCTAAAAATCAATAAATAAAATCTTCAAAAAATAGTAATAAAGAGGAGTATTCCAGAAAGCCCTGGCTGGCCCTCCCGCTACTCTGGGCAATGCGGGACACCAGACAGACCCTCAAAGGCTCGCTCCTTCGTTCTGCTTTGCACTGTGCTTCCCTCCACCTAATATTCCTTTTGCTCATGTTAATACGGTTGGCTGGTGTGCTTTTTAAAATGTATCGTCAAGTCTTGATTGGATTTCCAGGCCTTCCTCTTCCTGCTTCATCCAGAGGCACATCCTGCCCTGTCCTTAAGAACTTTTGCAGATCAATAGTCACAGATGCTGTGCGTGTGTGTGTTGCACCGAGCGTCCCCCGCGTGATGGGGTGACTTGCTGAGTACCTCCCAGTAACCGCTTCTTGCAACCGTGAAGCCGATGGCTGGGATGTTGAGTTTCATGCCTTTGTAGAATTGGCTGCATCACCATCTTAAAGGGTTGCAACCATTATCACTCAGGTGCGCCTGGGGGACTGCGGGTCAATCCAGGAATTTGTCAGTCGTCAATAGACTTTTTTTTTCCCCACAATTTAATAGATTTACAGAACTGTTGAGATGATAGAAGAGTTCCTGTACATCCCACACCAACTTTCTCCTATTATGAACATTACCGGATGCATTTATTATGATTAACTAACCTGTATATTGATACATTATTGATAAATAAAGTCCATCGTTTATTCAGATTTCCTTGGTGTTCACCCAATGTCCGCTTTCTGTTCCAGGATCCCATTTGGATCATGTGTCACATGTAGTTGTCATATCTTCTTAGAGTCCTGTGGGCTGTATACCAGTGTATTAGAATTTTCGTGGTTTTGACGACCTTGGCAGTTTGGAGTAGGGGTCAAGTATATTAGAGAAGGCCCCACGACTGACATTTGTCTGGTGGTGTTCTCATCGTTGGCCTGGGGGTGTGGGTTTTGGAAAGGTGGACTGCAGATGGAAGATGCCCTTTTCATTGACCATCTTAAGCATGCGGAACATCCGCAGGACTTACCACTGTTGCCATTGATCTGGATCACCTGAACAAGGGGGTGTTTTGTCAAGTTTTTCCACTGCGAAGGTACTTTGTTCCCGGTTCCATACTGTACTCTTGGATGGAAGTGTCTATATGCATACAGGGGGGTGGAGAGTCTTATTCTATTCCCCCTCCTTTCGGGTAGACTGTCTATGTAATTTATTGAGAATTTTTCCGCCTGGGAAATTTGGCTCTTCATTCTCGCCCATTTATTATTTTTTCCTTTTTATTTATGGTAGTGTGGAGTCGTGGATTTTATTTTAGACTCTGGGTTATAATCCAATACTACTTTATGAGATTTTTATTCTTCAAATTATTCCAACTTTGGCCCCTAGAAAGGGAATCTGCTTTTATTTATTTATTTAAAAAGCTTTTATTTATTAATTTTAGAGAGAGGGGAAGGAAGAGAGGCAGAGAGGGAGAGAGACATCCATGTATGGTTGCCTTTCACCTGCCTGCAGGTACGGACCTGGCTGGAGACCTGGCTTGCAACCTGGTTATGTGCCCTGGTTGGGAATCGAACCAGTGACCTTTGGGTTTGCAGACCGGTGCCTTATCCACGGTGCCACCAGCCAGGATGGAATCTGTTTTTAAGCTAGCTTCCGAGGCCCTTCTTATCCAGGTTAGCATTTGAGAGCGGTGTGGGCCCGGGCTCATGTCCCTGCTCCAGCATTTAACTGGCCGCGGTTTGTTCTTGCCTCGTTGGGCCTCAGTTTTCTCAACTGGAAATGGAGCTAGTGTTGCTACTACCACTTCTGGTTATTGAACGAGATGCACATCATAAATCCTCTATACGTAGAAGTCATTATTATTAGTTTGGCATGCAAATTCCTTCTGGATCTGTTCTAGTAGATTGCAACCCAAGAGGGAGTTCACCCGTATAATACCTTCCCAGACGACAGGTTCTTGTGGCAGGTGTTCCTGCCCTGGGCCACCTTCTCCCTGGTCTCCTCCTCTCCCCACCCACCCAGCATCCTCTCCCAACTCCTGCTGCTCAGTCGCACCACACTCCAGCCGCACACGTGACCACCCAAAGTGCCTGCTGCCGGTTCGCACATCTACACATCCTCATTTCCTCAACCCCCTCAGACACCACTTCCTCCAACACTTCACCCAACAGCCAAGTAAGAAGTTGCCTGTTCCCCGAATGGCTAGAGCACCTGCCATGGCTGCTGCTGCCTGGCAGCCCTTGTCACCTGAGTCCCCGTGACAAGCAAGGTGCACTGTCCCCCACTCAGCAGTCCTTTTTGCTTATCTTTCTATCCAGCTGACACAGGCTGGCTCCCCACACCCACCGGTGGTCACGTTTGCACCTGCGGTGAGTTTCAGCAAGACAAAGGAAGTCGGGGAAAGGCCGTATCTTGGGTGCTGACTGGGTCTAACTGGATAGCCTGTGAACAGGGCAGGACATCTCAGAGGTCAAGGGGCTGACCCTAGGTCACTTCTGTATATATGCGTGCATGCACGCATATGTGTAGAGGTATTTGATATGGAAAAATATACATATATTTTTATATATGTCTTATGATAAAATACACATGGCATAAAATTTACCATTTTAACCATTTTTAAATGTTCAGTGGCAGTAAGTATGCATTTCCATTGTTATACCCGCAGCCATCACCGCCATCCATCTCCAAAACTGTTCCGCATCTGAACGTGAAACTCCAGGCTCCTTAAACAGTGGGTTAATTGTTTGATTAATTTTCATTTCCACTCCATTCCCTCCCTCTTTCAGCCTCTGACAACCATCATTCTCCTTTCTGTCTCTATGATTTTGACTTCTTCGAGTAACCTTATATGCAGTTTGTGGCACTGTTAAATATTTGCCCTTTTGTGACTGGTTATTTCACTTAGTATAATATCTTTAAGGTTCAGCTGTATTATAGCATACGTCAGGATTTCCTTCCTTATTAAGGCTGAATAATGAATTGTATGCATATACAGCATTTGGTTTATTCATTCACCTGTTGATGGACCCTTGGGTTTCTTCCACCTTTGGCTATTGTGAATAATACTGTTACAAACATGGGCGTACAAACATCCCTACTTTTGATTTTTTGGAGGTGTATACCTAGAATAGAATTACTGCATCATAAGATAATTCTGTATTTTATATCTTGAGCAATTGCTGTATCATTTCCCACTGTGGCTACACCATTTTACCTTCCCACCTGCAACGTGCAAATGTTTCTATTTCTCCACATTTTTGCCAACACCTATTTTCTGTTTGTTTAATAATGACCATTCTAATGGGATGGCACTGTGATTTTGATTTGCATTTTCCTAATAACTAGTGATGGTGAGCATCTTTTCATGTGCTTAGTAGCCCATTGTGTATCTTCTTTGGAGAAATGCCTATCAAGTTCTTTGTTGACTTTTTAATTGAATTAAGTTGTTTGTTCATGTGATGTTGAGTGGTTGGAGTTCTTTATATATTATGGATATTAATTCCTTATCAGATATTGATTTGCAAATATTGTTTTTCATTCTGCCTTTTGAATGATAATGTCCATGGGTACACAAAAGCTTTTTTCTTTTTTTTATTATGATGAAATTCAATTTATCTAGCTTTTTTTTTCTTTTATTTCCTATGCTTTTGGTGTCATATCTAAGAAATCATTGCCAAATCCAGTGTCATAAGCATTTGTTTCTTTTATGTTTTCTCACAAGGCTTTTTTTTTTTTTAAGATTTTTTAAATTCATTATTTTCAGAGAGAGGGGCAAGGAGGGAAGTAGAAAGGGAGAAAAGCATCAACATATGGGTGCCTTTGACCTGCCTCCAGCTAAGGCCCTGGCTGGAGACCTGGCTTGCAACGTGGTTATGTGCCCTGGCTGGGAATCGAACCAGCGACCTATGGGTTCACAGGCTGGAACCTATCTACTTAGTCACCAGCCAGGGCAGTCTCACAAGACTTTATAGTTTTACATTTTATGTTTAGGTCTTTGATCCAATTTAAGTAATTTTTGTATATGGTATCAAATAAGCTCCAGCTTCATTCTGTTGCATGTGGATCTCCAGTTTTCTCAGCACCATTTGTTGAAAAAAACTGTCTTTTTCTGATTGAACAGTTTTGGCTTCCTGTTGAAAATCATTTGACAATACAAACAAGGGTTTCTTTCTAGGCTCTCCATTTCATTTCATTGGTCTACATGTCTGTCTTGTACCAAAAACACACTCTTTTGATAACTCTACCTTTGTAGAAATTTTGAGTCTTCCCTCTTTGTTTTCCTTTTTCAAGCTTGTTTTGCATCTTGGAGTTTCTTGAAATCTTAGATAAATTTTAGAATAGATTTTTCTATATCTGGAAAAAATAAATAACTGGGATAGAGATTGCATTGAATTGGTAGATCACTACCAATAGTACTAACATCTTCATATTAAGTCTTCCAGTTCATGAACCTGGGATGTCTTTCCATTTATTTGTAACTTTCCAAATTTCTCTCAGCAATGTTTTGCAATTTTCAGGGGTCAAGTCCTGCACCTCCTTGTTTAAATTTATTCCTAAGTAGTTTATTCTTCTTTGACCTCCCTTCCACTTTTTGATACTTATGCAATATTGGGGGGAAAGTAACAACAAAATTATATAACAACAAAAAAAAAGAAATACAGAATAAGGTACTAGAATGTGGGTCAATTTAAACTATATGTTAGTCTCTGTTTGCTGGGGATAGTATATATAAACATGAATAGGATTATATGGTATCAAAAGCCTGACTTTCAATCCCTTCATGAATGTGAGTCATTCCCCCCCCCACCCCCCCCCCACACACACATCAATTTGTCCCACTATGATGAGCAGGAAGGGCCTGGCGGTTTCTCTTACTTGGGTAAGAGTGGGAACAGCATCCCTTCCTGTAGGCACTGCTGAGGGATCCAGCAAAAGCCTGAAGTCACCAAGAGGTCCAATCAGAGCATCTCCCCGGAGTGTGATGCCAAAAACATCAGATCCCTTTGATGCTTCAAGTTAGAGGACCTCAGCGCCCAGGGTCGCGGGGACTTCCCACCTTGAGCAGAAATAGTCATCCAGAGGTGCAGGTGAAAGAGAGCAGCCAGCTGATTGTCCTCCAGTCTTGCCGTCCCCATGGGGATTATTTTTTTCAGATTTTATTTATTTTTAGAGAGAGAAGAGGGACAAAGAGAGAGGTGGAAACATCAATGTGTGGTTGCTCCTCACACAGCCCCCAACTGGGGACCTGGCCTGCAACCCACGCATGTGCCCAGCGACCCTTTTGTTTCACAGGCCAGCTCTCAATCTACTGTGAGCCACATCAGCCAGGGCCTTATGGAAATTTTGTTGGCTGTGTTTCTGGCTCACTTCCGTCTCCATCTGAGGAGCTGTGTGAGGACAAAAGGCGAGGGAGCGCCCAGTATGAGCTTCCAGCCCCTGCTCAGGTATTTTCTGCAACCCCTTGGATGGCTCCTAAGTGTCAGGTGTCTCCCCTTCTGCCAGTCAACTGACTTAGGGCTTTCTTGACCTACCAGTGAAACTCTGTTCTTTTGCAGGCATTGGATTTATTTTGCTTCTTCCTTTTTTTTTTTTTGCCTGTGGGGATACACACACACACACACACACACACACCATTCTGTATACTCCAGATGTCTGCAGAGTTCATAGGCTGCAGCGTCTGGAGACAGTCTGCCTCCCTTTCTCTCTTCTTTCCTCCTCATCCTCCTCCTCCCTGATAAAGACTGTTGCTGTCTTATCCCCAGCCGGAAGCCCCCTCTGTCACAGGGCCACTGTTCCACTCCAGCTGCTGCTCCTGCAGGTCCCGGCCAACTCCTATTTCCATAGCAACTGAAACTCATTTTTCCATCCCTGCATTTCCACTTTGGAAAGGAAACCCATAATAGTCTTTTAAAAGGAAAAAAAAAAAAAAAGTACTGAGCTACATCTGGCACAGTCAACTTGGACTGGAGAGAATTCCTATCCTCCCGCCTGCCCTGAGCCCCGGAGACCCTCCCTGGCTTCCCCTCTGCCCACCTCCATTCCTCTACCTCCCCGTGACTCCTGGCTCAGAAGCAGGTTCGAGGAGCGATCTGTGTGGGTCCTTCCCTCTCTCTAAATCAGCGCAGGATGACTCTGCGCTTTGCCAACCCAAGGGGAGGAGGGGGTTAGAGGCTTGGTTCCATTGCATCAGCTGATGCTAACCTTCGTCACCAGGAGCGTCTGCTTATTTACTGTCCTCCCGCCCAGGGAGGCCAGAGGCTGCCGGAATATGCCATTATGTCATTTCTGAAGGTGAGGCTTCCTGTCTCTGGCAGTCGGGCAGCGGACACCGAGGCTGTTTGAGAAAGATTTGATGACTGTGATTCAGTGTGGTAGCCTGGACTGCGTTACACACGCGAAAGCCCAAGAGCGTGACGCGAGCAGGCCTGGGAAAGTTCTACCCCCACCAGAGACTTTTCTTACTGACCCAGCCCCTCCCGGGTATCTGAAACCCCGGCACTGGCTGAGATGCCAGTGGGCTCACAGGCTAGTTTCCGTCCAAAATGGAGAGGCGTGTGCTAAGTAGAGCCAGCTTGCACACGTCTCCCCCTCGCACAGCGCCCTGCACACAGTAGGTGCTCAAGGAATGTCTGTCGGGTTGAATCAGTGCCTTCCCATACAGCGCGGCAGCACCTAACTTTCTACTGTGACATCTGGCCGGAAACACTCCTGGAACAGAACTCTGGACAGGCCCGTGTGAGCAAAAAGGGATTTAAAAAACTTATGATGCAGCATTAAAAAAATCATCCTATTCTGCTGAACCCGGCCCACATCACCAGGGGTAGAGGTGATAGAGTCCCGTGCAAAATGCCGAAGTCAGTTTCTAGTATAGCAGTGAGTTCATAACTGGTTGCTCAAAACACTGGGCGGTAGGAAAATAAGGAGTGTCGTTAAGACACCTCCGAAGAGATGTCGTTTGTCTAAAATATGGGTCTTTATCTACAACATGCGTCCCCCTTCCTCCTGCTGTCCGTGTGAGCCGGGCTTTTCCAGTGATGTGTTTTTGGACACGGCGACACTGCAGGGAGGGCCCCCACGGCCTGTTCAGCTCTGGCTACGAAAACTACAGGCTGCGTTTCACTGAATGACAAAAAGAAACCCGCGGAGCCAGGAAGCGTAGTAAATACCGTGACTCTGTGCAAGTGCGCACGGCCCAAACGGCTTTTTCCAGTCTGGAAAAATGAAGAGATTCGTCTGTGCGGAAAGCAGCCAAGTCTCCACCCCTCCTCCCTCTCCACCCCTCCGCTCCCACCCCCCACCCGGCCTCAGACATTCAGACATTCAGTCATCAGCTTTCATCCTTTGTGCCCCAGGAAGTAACATGGCCCTGCTCTGGGGAGCCGGGCCACCAGCCTCTCCCCAGCACCTCTGAGGGATATCTGTCGGGGTGGGTTCACCAGCCTCACAGACCTTGGGCAGACCTGGCCCCCAGCAGGAGTGCCTGGTGTCTCCCTCCCATCGTCCCCCTTTGGCTTTGAAAGAACTTTGATCTCATCCCTACTTTCATAAGACAGTGTGTGGAGGGAAGACTGGCAAAAGGTGGAGGTTTGACAGCACTCACTCCAGGCTGGTTCAGGGGGTGGCGGGGAATGGGAAATCTCCCAGGGCCTCAGAGAAGCCAGGCCCGGGACGACATGTGGTGGGGGCCGGCTCTCAGTGGGAGGCACTTGCAGCAAAAGGGCTGCTGAGTCTGCTTCTTGTCAGGAAAATGCATGTGCCCGGCAACGATGCTGGTTTTTGCTTCCATGGTATGTTGTGGGGAGATCAGGGTGGGCAGGCCGTAAACAGCTGCCCATGGGAGCACCTCACGGGAACAGCACGTTCCACCTGCAGGTCCGTGTATTGGGAAAGGCGCTGGGACTGGCATCGGAAGCAATGGCTTTGAACCCTGGCTCCTGTGAGCAGGGCAGACTGTCTGTGCTGTTCCTCGCTGGACCAGCCGTGCCTAGTGCCAGCCTGCCAACAGCAGGTGCTATCCCTGTTTGCCGAGCCAGTCAGTGAATGAATCAGTGAATGAGCCATTACCTTTGGGTGCTTTTCCTCTTTGACCCTCAGTTTCCTCCTTGGTGAGAAAAATTGTATGTATAAAACTAACGCCTTCTGCCTAGTTCACTGGACCAGTGTGTGTGTGTGCGTGTATGAGAGAGACACAGAGAGAGGACAACATTATGGATGTTCTTTCTCCTCTGTAAATTTATAATTTAAAAGTCCGTTTATCCTGGGTTCTATGCTTCACCCTAGTGTTTATGTCCTTTATCGGTAGGAAGGACTGTATTTCACTGTGTCCCCTGAACACACAGTGCCCCATCCCATATTCTGATCTCCCCAAGGACAGGAGAGCATCCTCAGGGCTTTTGTAACTGAGCAGTTTCAATGTGAGAACAGTGACTTTTCAGGTTCCCCGCCTTGGCTCCAGGGCGACTGCCACATGGGTCCCGTGAAACGATAAAATTCCGCTCAGTAAATGTGAGGATCTCATTGGCTTTCTTCAACAACTCCTGTGTTGGGCAGCATCCCATCTGGGAAGCAGAAAGGAGCTCCCAGGAGCTGGAGAACATGGAAGGCTCTTGGAGGCAGGAGAGGGAGCCAAAAGGAAGGTTCTAACCAAGGGTGGATGGTTTGGGGCAAGGTCACCTTCCTCTGGGGGAAGGGCTGGGGTCCATCAGGCAGGGGACCGCACTAGCGGTGAGCAGCCAATTCCAGGCGGGCTGGTTGAAGGTCACGTGCCCCAGATAGGCTGAAACTGCAGTGGAGTCTTGGTCTGCTGGTGTGGGGCTTGGCACAAGTGGCTCCATTTGGGGCAGGTTGTTTCTTTTTTGTCAGCTCCATCCTTAGGGCCAGGACTCCCCGGAAGTCCTCTCCAGGCTGGAACTTGCCCTTGGCGGAAACAGCACATTTTCATCCTGTGCTAGAGGGAACGCAGCCTTCAGCTCTGTCTGTGCTGCTTCCTCGCACCAATCGCTCACTTTTCCTTCTCTGTGTCTAACCCCCTCTCATCCTCCGGACCTGAGGCCTCCTTCTTCCAGAATAGGTTCCCCCACACCCACCCCGCCGGCCCCCCTGCATGCCCACTTCCCTCCCCACATGCTTACCCACTGAATTGCAGTTGGCCGTTCACTTGCCTGCCTCCTTCTTAAACTGGGGACCCCCTGAGGGCCAGGGTGGAGTCTTCCTTGTTCCTTGATGTCATGTCAGTGCACATCACAGTGCCGGCTACTCAGAAGGGGCTCCCTAAAGACCTACTGATTCAATAGAGGGCAACAGTGTGTTGTGTTAGGAAGATAAGAAAGAGCCCAGAGTCCTAAAGGGTCTCTTAGGACAGTGTGGTACTTACTGAAGTACAGAAACAACACTTCTCCTTCCACCAAAACGGCTTGCAGCAAACGAAGCAGACAAATGGCACCCGCCCAAAGGTTCGCACTCACACCCTCCTGGCAGGAGCCACTTGGGCAATGCACTTTCTCTTCCTCTGAAGTGTTTCCTGTGGGCACCCCCTCCCGCACGCCTTTCTCAGTCCCTGTACATGGGGAACTGCAGGAGTGAAAGGATCTAACCATCTGCGTCCAGGTAAGGCCAGGGGGGATGGTGCGGTTATCACCCCCTTAGCCTGAAACCTTCCTCCCTCTCTCTCTCTCTCTCTCTCTCTCTCTCTCTCTCTCTCTCTCTCTCTCTCTCTCTCTCTCTCCCTCTCTCTCTCTCTCTCTGCACTCCACAGCACTGCTGCAAGGAAACCATCCTTGTGTTTATTGTGCCCGATGCAGGAAGGCCACCCGAACTTTTAAAAATAGCTGAGTGCATGGTTCTGCCAACTTGTCAGGGTCCTGCCAAGGGGGAGATGAGAAGCAGAAGCTGTCCTTGAAGCACAATATGTTTCGGGAGGCGCAGAAAAGGACAGCTTAGCTACACAGAGCTACTGGTCATGATCCTACTGGGTGTGAAAGGAAAGAAGAGCCCTGGCCAGGTAGCCCAGTTGCTTAGAACATCATCCCGATATGCCAGGTACGCAGGTTCGGTCCCCAAAGAGGGCACATATGAGCATCAACCGATGAATGCATCGAAAAGTGGGACAACAGACCGATGTTTCTCTTTTCCACGTCTCACGCGCTCCCTCTCCTTCCCTCATTCTCTGAAGTCAATTTTAAAAACGACCTGTGTTTTAAAGAAGAGAACACTTGATTCTTGGATGGGCAGGTGAATTTTAGGTTGTTTGGGAGGTGGTCAGAGGCTAACGTAACACTGTGGCCTTCTCCAGAGAGACACTTCGGAGCTGGCCCTGTGGCCTTGGAAAAGGGGTGTTTCTGACAGGGATGTGAGATGGTTGGTAAGGGCCCAGCGGGCAGCAGACATGGTGTGATAAGACGACAGAAGCCCAAGAGTGGGAGTACGACCCCAGGGGCAGCAAGCTGCCCTCCTTTCTTGAAGGCCCTTTCCTTCCCACTGTGCCTTGTCAGGCCTGTCTGGCCTCCGTCCCAGCACTGGCTCCATCACTGTTGCCCTCGGGGTGCCCAGGTGAACCCAGCCTGCTAGACTTATTTGATTTCGCTCATAACGCCAGCCTTTGTGATATTTTTCATTGAAATCTATCCCCAAAGTGGAAGACATCGTGGACGTTTCAGGGTGGCATTTATTTGGAGAAATGGATGATCCAGCTGCCCGGCAGTCACATTCTTCCCCTACAGTGACACGCCAGCGGCTGCGGCCCCTGTTAGAGAGGACTTGCTGTCCCCAGTCCCCACCAGCTTCTTAGGTGGCCTTGCCTATGCCCTCCAGCCATGTGTGTTACTTGCTGGGCCCCTGGAGGTACCTGGAGGCCTGTGGCCTCTACCTGGGTGAGGGCCCTCTGTCCCCCGGGCCCTTGATGATGCATTAACCCACCTTTCCTTCCTGTTGCCCCAGGGGTGGTGACGCTGGTGCACCCAGTAGCTCAGGGCTGAGGGCTGGGCTCCTTCCGCCTTTAGGGGGTACGTGGGCAAGATTGTGAAGAAATACACAGCTACGGGCAGAGGGGCAGGCACAGACCTGTTCCTCCCTTTCCAGATAACACCCTCCCTCCCACTTCAGCAGTAACCTTATGGGAATTATGCCTGTGACAGTCTCTTTCTGCTGTTCCGTGAGTGACTTTCAGGAAGGACATTGCAGCCAGCTGAAGGGAGCGTGGCTCTGTCGCAGGCCTCGTGCAGGATGAGCCCAGGTGGGGGGACCCGGGCTTTCCTGCGATTTGTTCTGTACCTGGTAGGCTTTGATTTCCCGGTCCCTGCCGCGTGTCCTCCCCAGGAAGGAACCGGGCCGCACTCCAGCGTGATCCTTGAAATCACGGCTCTCCTTGCCCCTCTGTCATAAACAGGGAAATTGGAACAGAGCACCGACAGGCTTTTTCATGCGCTTTAGGAAAGAATGAGCAATGGAAAAAGGAAATTGAGAGCTTCGGGGAGTTTATAGCAGAGGAGCAATTGAGTTTGAAATAGGAGCTGAGAATCCATATGCTGGGAAGGGAAGGAAAGAAAGGAGCAGCCACACGCGCAGAGCTCCGAGGGGAGGAGAGGAAATAGCTCTGGGAAAGGGGGCGGGGGGCCACGTGGGTCTCCCTTTATCAGACCCACATGTTCAGGCAGCCGTTCTCAGGATGCGTGAAAGGCGCGGACCCTGCTGAGCTAAACGTGGTGTTTTCTTAACGAAGGAGCAGTGAAATTGGTGGTTGGGAGCCTTCCCCTGTGTACTTGGTAACTCCCTGAGGCCCTTCAGGCTCCACTGTCCCCAGGCAAGACTTGGAAGGGGGCCTGCCTGGCTCCCTGTCCCTTGCCCTTGGGCAAGCAGGGATTGCCTCCCTGCTTCTGCTGCCCCTGGCCTTGGTGCAGGAGTGGGACTCCCCAATCTCCCCAGCACCAAGGACTTCGCTTCTCTGATCCTCAGTTGTGCCATCTTTAAAACGGGGAGAAAACTTGCGTGAGGTGCCTAGCAGTTACACGTTAAGGGCCTTGCAGAGAATAAAGCACAAACGCATGTTTTTAAAATGATTCACCACACTTGGGAAAAATCGCTCATTGCAAACATACGCTTGAGTAGACAAAATAAACCAGGTGTGCGTATTACCTGGCCTCCACAGTGATCAACTCATGGCCAGTCCTACTTCGTCTCCATGCGCCCGCTTTCCCCCGCCCCGTGTTATTTTGAAGCAAATCCCAGATAACTGTACTGTTTTACCCCATTTTCAAACTATGGCCGACTTGCTCACAGAAGCAATGGAAACTTTCCTAGGCCTCAGGTGTCCCTTTTCCCCTTCCAGAGCGTCATAGTCGATGCCCTTGCTGTCCTAAAGCCACTATTCCTACGAAACTGTCCTGACAGTGAGGGGCTCAGTTTCTCAGCCCTGCGAGGCCTGAGATGTGTTTGCTTTTCACCAGAACCCAGGATCCTCAGAGACAAGAGTGGCCCTCGAACAAGTGAACCCTGACACTTCAGTCCCTGCAAGGAGGCAGTGCTATTGGACTGTTTTTAGCCCCACAGGCCCTTGGCATTGAGCTTAACCCCTAGAAGAGCTGACAGAGCTCCTCCAGTGCTGTTTTTCTTCCAAGCAGAGGGCACGTGGGGCAGAGACCACCAGTGAAGAATGTCCTCCCTTGACCTTGGGCTGCACAAGAATCAGGACACTTCGCTCCTGGCCGATGCCCTGCTGCTGACTGAAGTGTGCGGTAGGCTTATGAGTATGAG
Source organism: Noctilio leporinus (assembly GCA_004026585.1). Taxonomy (NCBI): domain Eukaryota; kingdom Metazoa; phylum Chordata; class Mammalia; order Chiroptera; family Noctilionidae; genus Noctilio; species Noctilio leporinus. Next base: position 387,067 of record PVIW01000535.1, read on the forward strand.
ACTCAAGTTCATTCCCAAGTCCTGGTGGAGTGGATCCAAATCCCACCTCCACTACTGACATCACATAGCGTCTCTCTGCCCCCAGTTCTCTTCCCCGTCTGTAAAGTGGGGGGTTACAATCCTTACCTCACCATTGTTGGAAAGATTGCGATAATGCTGTACCCCTTAGGATGTTCTTAGTACCAAGGGACAGGAAGTCCAGCCTACGATGCCTTTGATTAAAAAGAGAATTGGGGAATCTTACCTTAAGCTGAAAAGCTCAGGGGTCCTGGTAAGAGGGTTCTGCACCCAATTTCCAATGTGGGCAGGAAGAGGGAGGGATTCCATATCACCAAGGAATTCCCCGAGATTCCAGCTGGGTATTCTACAATTCAACTCAATTCTGTCATTGTCTCCCCAGAGAAAGCATCAGATCGTACAGGTTCAGGGCTCGGTCCCACAACACTGCCCCCCACTCCTACCCCACACCTGACAGTTCATAAGCCAATTGCAAGTTTGGGTTGTTACCTGTGCATCTGATCCATTAGTTATAAATCAGAGGCTCCCACAATCCCCACGTTGGTTAGGATTAATTGGCTGGAGTGGCTCACAAAACTCAGAAACATTTCACTTCCTAGATGGCTGGCTTGTTATAAAAGGATATAATAACCCTGGAACGACCAGGTGAAAGGGATACAGAGGGCCAGGTGTGGGGAAAGGTTGGGAAGCCTCCCCACATCTTCATGGGTTCATCAACCCAGCAGCTCTCTGAAGCCCTGTGTTTTGAATTTTTATAGTAGTGGTTCCATTACGTAGTGTGATCGATTACATTATTGACCATTGACAACTGAACTTCATCTCCAGCCCCACTCCCCTCGCTGGAGGTCTGGGCAGTGGGACTGAAAGTTTCAGCCCTCTAATTTCATGATCAGTTCTCCTGGCCACCAGAACCACCCTTGGGTGCTTTCCAAAAGTCACCTTATAAACATAAAGAGGGTTTGGGAAGCTTGAACCAGAAACTGTGATCAAACATCAAATGTATCTATTTCTTATTGTATACCACAACATCACAGGTAGATGTAGCTGGGTTCAAGACTCAAATGTCAAAATCAGAGTTTGGTTTCCCTTCATCATTGGGGTTTCAGCTGTACTTTGGGGGTTCATATGGTAACAAGATAACAGTGTCAGTTTTAGCTCCCATCATCTTTCAGGGCCTGTAGAATGGAACGTCATTGTCAGAAGGTCTCACACAAGTCTCCTGGACCCTGCCTGGGTCACGTGACTTCACCCAGAGCAATCACTTCCTCTGTTGTCCCTGATCTACCTGGACAGAAGGCTTGGGGAAGGGCTGGTCCCTTTGAGGGGAACCACAGAGGGGGCTGGGCATGATCACCAATGTGAAAGTGGCAGAACTGAAGATGCTTATGCTAAGCGCTTATTACTAGTACATCTGTGGGTCATTACTAAAGCTGGTAAAATGGTAGCTCCCTTCTACCTTGTGGAGGGTTTTTTAATTCCTTTTCAAATAAGTTTTACGTATTTACTCTCGTAAGAGTCCTGGAAGACAGAGGACAGGTATTATGTTCCCATTTTATAGATGAAGAAATCAAGGCACAGAGCAGGTAACAATTTGCCCCCGTCACACAGCAAAGGAAGTGGTTTTACCTCCAGGCCACCCCCCTGAGACCCGCTGGCTCTGAATTCCCTGGCCGACACACAGGTGCTAGAAACTAGGATCTATGGGTATGGGGTATGGGGGCTCAGGGCCTGACATGGGTTTTGAATCCATTGCCCAAGTCTGTCACAGAGGAAGCGGTCTGGCCTGGCAGCAGCTGGGGTGGGTCAAGGACTCAGTGCTGATGGCCTGGCAGGTAGCAAGGGAAAGAGCTGGCACGTAGGCCAAAATGCTGCCACCCCAGGGACACCCACATGCCTGATTGATCCCCTTTGCCCTGAGAAGCTGGGGACATGACTTGGTTTTTCTCTTCCCAGAAAAAAATCCAGTCCAGAAAAACAAGGCGGGAGGGAGGGCGGAGGCAGTGTTCGTTGTAGGGCTGACTTTTCCCTAAGGACATCGGTCCGGGAGCCAAGAGTGTCCTTTGCCAAGATGGAAAGAGAGAGCAGAATCCTGGGGTCAGATGGGGGTGGTTTGGCCAGGGCTCTCAGGATCCTCCCGAGTGGGAGTGTTGGGCGCTCCAAAGAGAAGCAGCCCCCCCAGCCCCCCACCCAGGTTCTGAACACGTTGATAAAAAGCACAGGCATGGCAGAGAGCCAGAGCGCCACCTGAATGGCCCCTAAAGCCATCTACCTAGCATGGAGGCTGCCGCTTCTTGTGGGAACAGAACAGAGGCTGGAAGGACGAGGCTGGAAGGACAGAGGGCGCAGATCCCCCAGGACCGCCTTCCCCCAGCTTCCAATCAGATAAGTCACCCCGTTGCCCAGGGCGGTGAGAGTCAGGACAAAAGACAGGGAGGGGAAGTCCCTCCCCAGGGAAACCAGAAGCTGGGAAAACATGTGATCTTGGCTGCAAGTTCTTCCCCTCTCTGGGCAGCAGCCTCTTCTTGGGTAAAGTGGGCAGAATACCAGGCGCTCCCTCTCGGGGCGGCCGAGGAAATTCCAGGGGAGAATGCGTGGGACCGCTCCGGGCCGCTGTGATCGCCCAGTGAGAGCTGGCTGTCTCCGTGACCAGTCGGGGTCCATGGCAGGTGGCCGTGCTCCCCTTCCACCTGAGGCCCAGGCCCCTGGGTTGTGCCCATTGCTCTTTCCGTCCAGCTGCAAACACCCTGGAGGATTGGGGGGTGGGGGGGAGGGGCGCAGTGGCTTTTGAGTTTTTGGCGTCTTCCCAGGTTGTGTGTGTTCTCCCACTTGGGGGCAGGGGGCAGACATCCTCTTCCCAGGGTGAGAGCCACCTCCCCGCCCCCATGCCCTGTCCCTGCAGAGCCTGGCTCAAAGTTCAAAGCCGAGGTGGCTTTGTTGAGTAATTCGGTGACACTGCCTGCCCGCCTGCCATCAAAGGGTGTCTCACTCCCACACACCCATTTGCCGAGCATCTGCTGCTGTGTGTGTTGTGGTGTGGAGGCTGGGAGCAGACACGCAGCCCCCACTGGCCACGGAGGCCCGGCTGCGTTTCCTTCCTCTGCTGTTGCCCTTGGGCTCTCCGGCTCTCCAGCGCTCCCTCACTCTCTCTCTCTCTCTCTCACACACGCTCACACTCACACACACTCACACGGTCCCCTCAGCGAGGTTTCAGATCCGCTCTCAGCTCCCAGGCTGGTTGGCTCTGACTGTATCTGGATTCCCACCAACCCCTTCCTCCTGGGGGTTCAGAGTGTTCTTGGAAGGAAGCCTGGGAAGGGAAAGGCCTTCCCCAGCCTTCCCCATCCAGGGCTTGGCTGACAGCAGCAGCCCAGGCTGCCAAGCACTGTGGCATCCAGCAGCCGTGAGTTCAAATCCCCGCCTGACCCTGGGCAAGCTCTCTGCTTCAGTTTCCTCATCTGGGCAAAGGGGGACCAGCCCCCCGCCTGCCCCGTGGGACGGCGGCCGGGTTTCAATGAGACGCAAACTGCGGAAGCCTCACCCCAAGTCTGCATGTGGGGCGTGCCTGAGAGATGGCCAGCCTTGACCATCGGAGGGGCAGCCCAGTTTCTGGGGGGCTGAGCACCCCCTGCTTTGACCCACCCACCTCCCGCATTCAACCCCTGCTGCAGTTACTACAGTGTGACACGCTGCGAGGTTAACATACAGTCTTCTTGAGCAAGGGCTCTGTCTCATTTGTCTTGCAACTGCCACGCTTAGTGTTGTGCCCGGCAAAGCCCTGGACGTTGGGAGTAACTAGCGAAGGAGTGAGGGAGTGTCTGCAGGGCAGCGTCTATTCAGAACTTTCTGAACTCTAAACTGTCCTTTCTGCCCCCTTTTCTCCCCCCCCCCTCCTTCCTCCCTGGTGACCTCCCTTCTTCAGACCTGCCTTCCCTTTCCCGAGATGGAAGCCGTTTCCCCCTTCCCTTCCCTTGCCCTCTCCACGCCGCCAGAGCATCCCTGGAGAGCCCTGCACCCAGCCTGAGAGCAGCAGTTCCTCTTTCAAATTGAGTCTGTCCCCTGACTCATTCATTAAAATGCAGAGGGCATGTGACCAAACTGCATAATGAGCCTCTCCCGCGGAAGGCTCGCGGGCTGCCAACCGCCACGGCAAATGCTCCCCCCAGCTGCAGCTCAGGCTCATTGCCCGTCGTGCCCTTGGAAGGCTCCCCGCCCCCCCCCAACCCCCCCAGTAAATCAGCCAAGCCCTGGAGAGCCGCAGCCTGGCTCGGGCCGCGCGGTCCTGGAAGCTGCCTGGCTTTGGAGAGTCCAAGCCGTGACCTTTCTGCAACCTTCCCCTCACCCTGCCTCATATCGTCGTTCATTTATTGAAACGCACTTTCAACCGCACGAGTAGTATCTGAGTGTACTTTTTAATAAAAATTTGAACATATAAAAGGAGGCAAGGCTTTTGATAACCCCCCAATACTGCGACGCTCTTGTCATGTAGCTGTTCACCTTCCGGGGGGCCCCCGGCTGCCCCGAGCAGTCGCCCCCACGCTCCCAGGGAAGGCACTCTGAGGGCCTGAACAGCCTTTTGCCCCCCGGAAGCCCTAGGCCAGTTCTCAGCAAAACAGGCAAAAAACGTCTTGGACCCTTTCTGAGCCTCTAGCAACCTTCCCCTGCCGTGTTGTAACCCCACTCACTCATCCCCACCAGAGTCCACACTCGGTGAGCAGAGAAACCAGCTCCTTTGCCGATGGGACATTCAGGTTTCACCGCTTGCCAGAGGCATCTGCAGCTGCACATTGGCATCTGGAAGGGTGACAAGGGTGTCAAAACCCAGTGATTCTCAGGGCGGTCCCTGATGTACGCAGGCGGCCTGAGCCCCACGTCGGGGCGGCCCAGCCCCCTGAACCCGCTCATTCGTGCTACTAGGGGCAATCCGGCTCCTGGACCCACCTGACCCGCCTGCAGAGAGGGTACTAGACCCTCTTTCACTGGGTTGCTGCGAACCTTGAAGGGAACCGCCTATGGGAAGCCTTTTAGCACCACGCGTGACGCACGGTGAAGATGTGGTTAACGTGAGTAATTATTATCGTCATCAGCGTGTTTACTCTAACCCGTAAAGCTCCATTCAGTCAAGGGTGTTTTTATTGAGCACCTACCACGTGCCAGGCGCCTCCCTCGACAGGGGGAACCCAGCAACACAGGCGTCACCCAGGGTTCCTGCCCCGCCGGGGCTTATGGTCTCATCTGAATGTGCTGCTTCTGTTGGAGGAGCCCTCTGTCCTCCCTTCCGTCTGGGGGTTCTCACACCGCACCCTGAAGTCAGGCAGAGGTACCCACTGTGTAGACGGAAAGCTGAGGTTAGAGAAGTCTGCTAGAGTCTGCCCAGAGACCACCTGATCTGGGGTCTTTCTGACTCGGGTTTCTGCAGGTGCCAGTGACTGTTCTGGGGGTGAGGGGCGTGTCAGCAGCTCCCACAGCCCTGGCCCTACCTGCAGCAGCCCAAAGAGAGCTGGGACTGCCCTTCACGTGCCTCCAGAGGCCCAGCTAGTTCTATCCACCGTGTCCACCCACTGGGCCTAACCAAGCGTTCCTGTGCCTGGTGCCGGCCTCAGGGACCCGTGGACCCTGGTCTTGGCAGCGGGCAGCTCGGCTGTCTGAGGGCGCTTCCTCTGGACTCTCCACAGAGCAGGGGAGAGGATGGCTAGGACTAGGAGCTTCTCTGGGTGGCACCCAGAGCTCCCAGCCTGAGTCTGTGCACACACCCAGCATCGTCCAGGTCAGGGACGGGCGGGGCAGGGCTGGTCCTGTCTGAGAGCCGCACACACAGGAACTGGAGGTCTGTCCTGGGGGAAGTGGCCAGGGCGGGCCTGGCAGGGAGCCCAGGGCAATGGCTCAGGGCCAGCCCTGCGAAGAGAGGCCTGTGATCGGAACAGGCCTGCACCCAAGCATCATCCCCAACGCGTGGCACCTCACCACTACCCTCTGGCCACGGGCTTCCCACCTGCCCAGGAGCACAGGGCAGATGAAGGGGCCTCCACTTCCATAGCCAACTCAACCCGGTCCTCCTGGAAACACGCACACATCAGAATCTTTCAGCCACCAGCTCTCTTGACATGCCCTCACCCGTCCAAGAGGAGAGTTTCGCTTTCTTTACCATTGAATCCCAGTACACGGGATTATTCATAATCTTTGCTGCGTGACATTCTTTCCTCTCAGCTGGACCCTGTGCAACATGCATCTGGCTGGCTGGTTTTTATTTATCTGTTTACTTCTTTGTAATATAGTGAACATGTGTGCACCTCCACTCAATTCTTCCCATGTGGTCCTGCCTTTCCCATCAATTTGCTTTCCTCACTTTTTAAAAAATTTTTATTTATTATTTTTAGAGAGAGGGGAAGGGAGAGAGACAGAGAGGGAGAGAGACATCAATGTAAGATTGCCTTTTACCTGCCTCCAGCTACGGACCTGGCTGGAGACCTGGCTTGCAACCTGGTTCTGTGCCCTGGCTGGGAATTGAACCAGCGACCTTTGGGTTCGCAGGCTGGCACCTTATCCACTGTGCCACCAGCCAGGGCTCCATCGTGAATCTTGAGTTTTACCATTCCTTTGTTTTTCTGTACAAATTGTCTTTACTCTGCTTTTCTAAAAGGCATGTTGTTTACATTTTGTTGTTTTTACCTTAATTAAGAGAATATCCTGCTGTCTGTAGCCTTCTAGATGGTACCTTTTCCTTAGACTGTTATATTGGTAACACTCATCCATACTGTAGCATAGAGCTGCCATCATTTGTTTTCACTATGATATTCTAGTTCCCTCTATGATGTTCCACAAATATTTATTTATTCTCCTGTCAAAGAGCATTTGAGTTGTGATCAGCTTCCCACCATTTTGAATGTGCTGCATGGAACATTCTTGCATGGGTCTCCTGGAAAATATGTGAACGTAGCGATTTATAATCCCACCAACAGCAAACAAATAGGTCCTATTGATCCACATGCTGTCCCCCCACACTTGGCGCAATCAGACTTTTACATTTTTTTCCAACGAAAAGGTTATTAAATAGTACCTCCTTTTAGCCTGTTTCGTTAAATTGTTTATCCAAGTAGAATTGACAGTGGTCACTGGGGCCTGGGGCTCACCTTGCACAGGATTGCACTGTGTCTCCCACCCAATGGGGACCCCATCATTGTCTTGTTCTGCTCTGGGTCCCCAGTTCCCAGTCAGTCTCATCATGGTCATCATGATAACAACAATAGCAAGAGAGAACATTTACTGAGTGTTTACGGAGTGCCAGGTTCTATGCTAACTAACACCTTTACTTTTATTAGCTCATTTAATCATTCCACAAACCCTATAAGGCAGCTCTATATTACTCCCATATAAAAGGTCAGGAGCTGAAATTATCTTTCCCAGAATCACACATGTAGTGAATGCGGAGGGAGCCAGGATCTGACCTCTGGCCGCTGACACCCAAGCCCTTAACCATGGTATTTTAGGTGTTTAATAAACCCTGGTGGAAAGTGCCTTCACCTGCCCATAACGTGGGGTGCGATCAAATGCCATGACACTTTTACTTTTCATCGTCTATCAAGTGTGTTTAAAATGCACCTGCATTTTGGTTATAAACCAAGCTTAAAGGATTTTCAGACTTTTACTCTAGTCAAATGTAATTCATGTCATTTACGGTTGGTTATAACTTCTCTTTTTTTAGAGATTTTATTAATTATTTTTTAGAGGGAAGGGCAGGGAGGGAGAAAGAAAGGGAGAGAGACATCAATGTATGGTTGTCTGCCTCCAGCTACGGACCTGGCTGGAGACCTGGCCTGCAACCTGGGTATGTGCCCTGGCTGGAAATTGAACCAGCGACCTTTGGGTTCCCAGGCTGATGCTGAATCCACTGAACCATGCCAGCCAGGGCTGGTTATAATTTCTTAGTCATCATTATACAGATTTGAGAATTCTCATTGTGGGAGAAATTGAACCTGCAAATTGTTCTCAAATATCACAAGATGTTTATGAATATCTTCTTTACCGACAATCGCCTTAACCCTGCTCTCTTTTCTCCTCCTACCATACTTATCTCTAACATACCATATAATTTACTTATTATTGTGTCTATTGCTGACTCAGAAGGGCAGGAATATTTGTCTGCTTAGTTCTGTCTGTGTCTTCCACTGGTTTAGCACTTATGTATTCCTAGTGCCCAAAACTGTGCCTGGCACTAAGGAAGCAGCTCAACAAATATTTGTTGAGTGAATGGGATAATTGCATGCTTCCAGGAAGGAAGGAAGGAAGGAAGGAAAGGAGGGAGGAAGGAAGGAAGGAAAGGAGGGAGGAAGGAAGAGAATGAGCCAGTGAATACTAATTGAGCAGTTCATGAAGACTGAGTGTACTATTTGAATTTTGTGGTTTCATTTTTATTTTTCATGTTTCGGGTTGCAAGTCTTTCCGTAGGCCTGAGGTTTTGTGTGTGTATGCTTAAAGCAGGAAATAGTCCCGAAGATCCAAAACAATGTTTTTCTGCCTTTTCTTATGCCTCTTAAAAACCAGCATCTACAGGGAGCAACCTGCCCCTCTCTGGGAAGACTGGCCAGGAGGCAGGAGGCATTTCAAAACAAAACAGAACTCTCCTGGCAGCGTCCATCTAGCCATTTTTCTAGAACCTACGTCGGAGTGCAGGTCCAACGCACCCGATGACGTATGCCAAACATCTGACAAGTGTCATCAGCCTGAACCCCTGGCTGTTGCTTCCAAACTGGGGTGCACGGGGTGAAGGCAGGAATCAGGAACCAAGCCTCTCCAGTCAAGCTTCGGGCTGGGTTCTCAGTCGGGCCAAATGAGTAGTTAGAGCTTCCCTCTGCGGTGCACCGGGCAGGAGGCTGGTTTAATAAAGGAAGCCTGCTGTCTGTCTGCAGCCTGGCTCTGACTCACGGAACCAGGGAGCCCCAGAAGCGCTACCCACAGAGGGCAGCGAGCAGCTGGGAGGTGGGCGGTGAGGGGGGCCGGCGCCGGGGCCAGAGCCCGAGGTTCAGGAAACTCCCTGCCTGGCCTGGAGGAACCTGCCGCTGGAGCTGGAGGGAGGCTCAGCCCAGCAGCTGCTGTTCTAGCGCCCTTGAACGGAGGCCCCTGCCCTGCGGAGACGTAAAATTTAAATGGGTTAGTCGTTTTTATGTTCAAAATGAATGGGGTGGGGAGCCACCCGAACGGCCCGCACGAGGGATGGCTGTGTTTGTGCGAGACACCAGTGGCTCTGGTTTCTTTGGGGGGGGCCTGGGTGGATGCAGGGAGGAGCGATCTGATCATTTGATTCCCTCCTGTGGCGGGGAGGGGGCTCATTAGGTCCTTGCAGCCACGGAGATAGTTTGACCTGGGCGTGGCTTCAGCTGCACGGAGGGTGACAGCCAGCCCGAGTGCAGCCGGACTCCACCTTAGGTAGGTCACGGAAGGTCCTTTTCTCCTTCCTCCAGCCTCCAGCAGCGTCTTCCCTTGACAGTCTGCCAGACGGGGCGACTTGACCTCCTCCTCCGGCCCGTGGGCCAGGAGGTTCCGCCTCCCACCCCTTCCCTTCCCGCTGAGTCACCCACCTCCCAGTCAGGTGATCCTCCCCTGGGCCCTTCCGAGAGCACCTTGACCTACATTCAGCTCCGCATGACAGCCGCCGGCATCGCCCGAGAGGGGGCCGCCGGGCCAGCGGGCACGGGGCCGGGAGGGGTGCTGCTGGCACCCCCGGCGCGGGAGGGGGTGCGCCCCTTCCGGGAACAACCGGGACAGGCCTGGAAATGGAAAGTTAGGAGGCTGGAGGCCGTGTGCAGGGCGGGGGAGGGGGCGCGTTGAGTCAGCTGGGAAGGCTGCTCCGGGACGGGGCGCTGCGCCAGGCCCTGACTGAGCAGGCTGCCCGGACGGCGGTGAAGGGCAGATGCAATCCTGCCCCCAGGGCGGGGTGATGTTGCTGCCCACAGGAAGGGGAGAGGTGAGAAACCCAGCAAATCATGGGATGAATCTAGATGACTCATCTAGATCATCCCCACCCGGGGCCTTCCCCTTCCCCTCCCCCTCCCCCCACGGCCAGCCCCGAAGTGTCCACAGAACGGCCTCTGCCCAGGCTGTCTATGAGCTCTTTGTGCTCTTGCTGCCCATGTAGTCCCAGTCCTCTGGATGGGAGGACAACGGGTGGGGGTGGGGTGGGGGGGAGCTCAGGGAAAGAGGGTTGAAAGGCTGGGAATTACATGTTCAGCCCCATCCTTGGGCCTCAAGCCTGCAAACAGTGTTAGGAACCGAAGAGCACCATTCTGTTGGCTTGGCTGGGGCTCTGAACCAGGCGTCAAGTCTTCGAAACCTAGCGTTACTAACCAGTGAGTAGCTCTGTGTCCTTGGCAGGTCACTATAAGCCACGGTCCCCGATCTGTCTTACGGGGATTTTAACGAAACCACCCTGCATCAGAGGATCTGAACGTTAGATCAGGGGATGTGTGGGTAAAGGTATTACATGAATTAGATTTCATTATGCGTGACTACGGAATATTCTTTTCTGTAGATTGTTAAACTCCTCCTCCCATCTGAGAGGATTACTTCGTTTGCTGCAAGTCCCAAACATAGAGGAGCCTGTCTCTGAGTGTGTGTCTAAATGCAAAGGGAAAACAGTAGCCTCTGGCTATATTCTGGTCTACCAAGGTCACAAAGAAGCCTCACACAGCACATTTACATACATACCGCCCACAGGTTACTTGTGCACCTTTTTAGGTCTTTATATCTATATCGAGGAAAGTGGTGCAGCCCTGGCTGGGGTGGCTCAGTGAATTGAGCACCAGCCTGTGAACCAAAGGGTCACCAGTTTGACTCCCAGTCAGGGCCCATGCTTGGGTTGCAGGCCAGGACCCCAATGGGGGGGGGCATGTGAGTATCTCTCACATACTAATATTTCTCTCCCTCTCATCCTCCTCCCTTCCCCTCTCTCTGAAAGTAAATAAATCTTTTTTTTTTTTAAGTTGAGAAAAGAAAAGCTGTGCATTTATCATAATTTGGGTAAAATCTGCAGATTGATTGCCTGGTGCACAGCAGGCGCAAGTGAGATGGATAGAAAGGAAGCAGGAAGGAAGAGGCAGAGGGAAGAAGGAAATAAGGTAACTTTAGGGGCAGAGTTGGATTTATCAGGAAGCTGATTAGGCTTAAACATCTCAGCCCTCCCCTTGTACACGTCTTCCAAGGCCTGGTATCCGGGAGTTTTTTTATTTGTTTGTTTATTTTGTTTTGTTTTTTAAAGAGTTTATTATTTTTAGAGAGAGGGGAAGGGAAAGAGGCAGAGAGGGAGAGAGACATCCATGTGTGGTTGCTCTTCGCCTGCCTCCAGCCACGGACCTGGTCTGGCCCTCAACCTGGTTATGTGCCCTGGCTGGGAATCGAACCAGCGACCTTTGGGTTCGTAGGCCAACGTCTTACCCACTGTGCCACCAGCGGGGGCAGTACCCAGTGTTTAATTCATGCCTTTCCCCTGGTGGTGTGTACATGCCAGGCCCCAGCACACCTAGATCTGCTCCTGGACCTGCAGATGGTAGGGAGACTCCACCCTTGTTCTTGTTTAAGATTCAGAAGCACAAAAGAAATACGAGTGGCATTTGCATATCATCTCTACCACAAACTCAACTCCATATCTAAAATTTGCAGGAAGAGTCTCATGTAGTTCAGACAAGGCCAAGGCAACAAGGGGTGGAAGGTAGAAAGAAGGTGGAGGTTGGGAAAGTGCAGAATTATTTTGCTAATTCCCATTGACTTTCCGAGTCCACTCCTGCACAAGGACTCTGCAGTTTTCAGGTTTCCATCTGGCCGCACTGCACAGGGCGGTAGAAACTCAGGGGCTTGAGTCTGGAAAGCTCTTTCCAGTCCTGGCCCGTCCTCCCTAGCCCTGTTCTTTGTTGTTGTTGTTTTCCTTTATTTTATTTTTTGTTTTTTAAAATTGAGTTTATAGGCCCTGGCTGTTGGCACAGCACATAAGGCGCCGGCCTGAGAACCCAAAGGTCGCTGGTTCGATTCCCAGCCAGGGCACATACCCAGGTTGCAAGCCAGGTCTCCAGCCAGGTCCATAGCTGGAGGCAGGTGAGAGGCAACCATACATTGATGTCTCTCTCCCTCTCTGCCTCTCTCCCCTCCCCTCTCTCTAAAAATAATAAAATAAATAAATAATTTTAAAAAATTAAGTTTATGGAGCGTGAGAGAGAGGGAGGGAAACATTGATTTCTTATATATGCCCTGAACCAACTGAGCCACAGGCCAGGGCATTTTTGTTTTTAGATTTTAATCTTTATAAAGATTCTATTTATTATTTTTTAGAGAGAGGGGAAGGGAGGGAGGAAGAGAGGGAGACAAACATCAATGTATGGTTGCCTTTCACCTGCCTCCAGCTGGGGACCTGGCTGGCGACCTGGCCTGCAACCTAGGCATGTGCCCTGGCTGGGAATCGAACCAGCGACCCTTTGGTTCTCAGGCTGTTGCTCAATCCACGGAGCCATACCAGTCAGGGCAATAGATTTTAATCTTTAATATCTAACATTGTTGCTTTAAGAAATGTTCCCCCAACCCCCAACCAGGAATAGATTGCTAATTTATATATGTATATAAAAATACACACACACACACACACACACACATACACATGCACAGATACAAAAGTCATTCTCCATTTTCCCTTGGGGGAAGAAAAGGCAATGACTTGTAGAATTATAATTAAAGCCTTGGTCATCTCATTTATTAGCTCTATAACAACACATTTAAATTAAACATTATTAGACAGCCACTAGTTGGGAGGCTTTGGTAGAGTTCTACCATTTGGGCCTGCATTTCTCTACTCTGAAGGTCACATAGTAGGAGCTTTCCAAGCACTTCACTTGAACTGCCCCATCTACTACTGTATTTCCAGGAGTAACTGTCTAATCATAGTCATTGCTCATTTAATAGGAACATTTGCATAGGGCTCGTCAGTGAGAGCATTGAAGTTACTGAAATTCCCCAGGTAGGTCATCCCAACTGCAAGTGACGGAGCTGTGGGGTCCAGCCCAGGCTGGCTCCACCCTTTCTTCTCTCAGTCACTAGACCCTATGCTCTTAATTAATATATTTTCTCAAGTTTATAGGCTGTTTTTAGAGCGGTTTTAGATTTATAGGGAAAACTGAGCAGGTTAATATAGAGTTGGAAGAATGAAGCATATCAACAAAGGAAGTGTCCCTTGACTGAGGGAGACCATGACTCATTATCCAAGGTCCACGGGAAGAGAACATCTATTGAAATCTCTGTGCCCAGCACGTTGTATAGGTGCTCCATTGAATCCTCATTAATGAGAATACCTCATTAAGCAGGTAGCATTAATCCCATTTTGCAGTGGGGAAACCAAGGCTGGGAGAGGCCAGGGTTATTTCCCTGAGTCACACCACAGATGAAGGGTTGAAAGTTCTCGTCTGTCTGATCCTCAAGATCACAGTGGCCTCTCTGAAAACTGTATAATTACCGTCACGATGTCATTTGCCTTGGAATTATTCATCTAACATTTATCTCTTGTGCCTTCTAGTTTTAAAAATGTTTTGTGTGCATTTTTATCTTTTGGAAAATACTTGATTATGAGCCCTCAAGGGGCTGTCCCTCTCCCCAGGCCAAGAGAATTTTTCCAGCATTAAACCTTGCCTGCATTTCAGTCCTCTCCTACGGGTTTGGCTCTGTGACACTTTTCTGCCCAAGTATTTCACCAATACAGGGGAGAGCTGGCAGGTTTCTGTTGGAGAAGGCTGTGTCCAAATTCTGATGGCACTGTCACAAAGTGCATGCTGGTGTCAGACACCCATTTTACCATGTGGCAGCAAAACGGGGATTTCCACTCACCCCCAGTTCTCAGGCCATTGTAAATTATACTTCTTCTGAAGCAAGCAAATGCCCTTTGGTGTTTCTCCTTCCTCCGCAGCCTCTCCTGGAGGCACCCAACTCATTAGCCCAAAGTAGAGATTGTTTTCTTTTTTAATTGATCTTCATCTTTTGAAGAAAAATTTCACAACTACAGAAATGGTGCAAGAATGGTCTAATGAACTCCCTTTACCCCCTCGATTGAGAAGGGCTTAATTCATGTTTAAAACCGTATTTAATTTTGTTTCTCTTTAAAATGTCCGTTCTGTTTATGTGAGTAGGAATTGTATTTGTGTTGGTTCAAAATTCCAAAGGCTATTCAGTGAGGAGTCTCCCCTAAACCTTGTCCCCTTTTATCCAGCACCCTTTTCTAGAAACAGCCAATAATTCAGGTTCATGTGTCCCTTTTCGGAGATATTTCTTAAGTATACAAGGAGATACAGTTGTATGTGTGTAGGCTTGTTTTACTTTTTCCCCCTCATCATAGTATATACTTTGTTATTCCGTATCTTGATTTTCGTATTTGACATGATTCCAGCTTAGATCTTAGCAAGAGACTTTATTGTATTCCATTGTATGAGTGTTCTCCACCATTGGCTTAACTAGGCCTCCAAGATGGTCACATAGGATGCTTCCAAAGTTTTGTCATTACTGAAAGTTCTGCGATGAATAACCTTGTACGTGTGTCATTCATTTGAGTCGCTTGTAGTTTTCAAGCAAGACCAGAGTTGATATGATTGTTTCTAGGAAGTTTCATAAGTTCAGGTACGTGGAAGGTGGGTCACTCCTGTCTCTCTTTGAACTGGGGGTTGGTAACCTAGTTTGTCTCTCAGCTGTAAAATTTTCGCTGGTGATATTTCTGATCACAATGGTGATAAGAACTTTCCTGGGTAGACGGTTTCCTGGTGCTGAAATGGTCTGGCTGTTTCTTAGTGTGCCCACCTCTGTACTCACCTCTGCTTAGCAGGTTGGCCAGTTGGTTCCATACAAATAACACTGGTGTTGGCAGCATGAACTTCTCGGGATCCATTAGTCAATACGTGTTCTGACCTTGGTGCCAGGTTGGAACACCTGAATTAGAACGTCAGGCTTCATCATGTTTGAATTTGGGAAATAAGGCAAAGTTTCCCAAGTACACCGCTTGATGAATTCACAGAACCACGGTAAAAAGGTATAAATAAATACCACCCCTACCACCACCAAAAAACCCTTATAAACAGCTATTTCTCGAAGAACAGCTGGAAGGCAGAGCTGCAGAATTAAGTAGCCAGGAACAGCCTCTGCTTCTTTTTGAAATTAGGTGTTATGGCACGGGACTCTGGGAAACACTTCAGATAAGACCTAAATCCATTCTTGTTAGCTCAGAGGGAAAATGGAAAGGTTTTTTTTTTTTTTTTTTTTTTTTTAATTTTATTAATTATTATTTTTAGAGAGAGGTGCAGGGAGAGAGGCAGAGAGGGAGAGAAACATATATGTATGGTTGCCTTTCACCTGCCTCTAGCCACAGACCTGGCTGGAGACCTGGCCCGCACCTGGGTATGTGCCCTGGCTGGGAATCGAACCAGCGACCCTTGGGTTCACAGGCTGGCACCTTGTCCACTGTGCCACCAGCCAGGGTGGAAAGTTTTTTAATGTAAAGATGCCACTACACACACACACACACACACACACACACACACACATTTTGGATAAACAACTGAACTCAATCACTGTTAGAGGAAAAGAAGACATTTTCACAATTTAGTTAATGCTACCACTCCCTCACTACATATACACACCGCCACACCGTACTATTTCCAGATGGTGTGGTTATACTGTAGCATTTGGGGGGGTGGGGGGGGGAAGGCATCTTATTCAGCATCCTGCTTCCCAGATGGGCTACCCTACATCTAGTCTAGATTTAAAAGAAGACAAAGAAGAATGTGTCTCATCCTTGGAAATACAGTGGTGGGCAAAAGCAGCTTCATAATAATTAGTAGATAAATAATACAAGAACAAGCTCTGTCTTGCATACTCACAGCAGTAAATCTACTTTGGCCCACCCCTGTATTCAGGAAGGGGTGTATGTATGTTCATTCGAAAAGATACCGAAACATGAAGGAAAAACAATAACACCTCTGAGCTTCCTTCCAACTGTAAAATATATAGTCATTCTTATCAAGAACTTCTTGTCGCCCTGTAGTTTGGGCACAAATTGACTCATTTATTTAAAAACTTTGTTTTCAGAGAGAGGGGAAGGGAGGAGAAAGAGAGGGAGAGAAACATGGACATGAGTGATGACCTCTATAGCTCGTGCCCAGACGGGGGACCAAACCGGCAACCCAGGCTTGTGCCTGGATTGGGGAATCCAACCTTCAACTCCCCTTGGTAGCTGATGCCCAACCAACTGAGCCATACTGGTCATGGCCAAGTTCATTTATTTAACAAACTTTTCTTGAATGTCCATAATGGGAACTGGTAGGGGACTGTGACCATCAGGGGAGGGCCGGCCTCTGCTCCTCACTTGGAATTGTTACCTCTTGGGTGTGAGTGTTCAATGTAGCTTGAAGGTGAACTAGAATGTCTCGCTTTTCCATCGAAGCTGGAAATCCACAGTTTTAGGCAGAATCTTCTGAGTTTGCAATGTTGGCAGCTACCTCAAGACAGGTGGATGCAGTGGGTAGGCCATTTTATGGTTTCTGATATGAACTGGTAATCTGGTTCATTATGGAACATGATAGTAGGAAAGGTAGGCCCAGGAAGGACATCTGATCGACCTGACAGTTTGAGAAAGTAAATATTTTAGGAAGTTGGCTGCTGCCAAGTTGACCCCTTTGCCAAGGTTCTGCCTCCTGTGTTTAACCAATGGGTTATTCTGGAAAAAGCTAGCAACATCTGTGTAGTCCTGGTTAAAAAAATGCTGAACTGAGAGGTCACAGGCCTCGTTGATTCTCTTCTATGCTCAGCTGTGCAACCTTGTATAAATCTCTCAGCCCCTCTGGATTTCATTTCCTCATCTGCAGAATGAGGGGCTGGACTTCGGGGATTTCAACATGTGTCCCTCCAAGCTCATGAAGTGTTCCAAGATCCCTTCTGGGGGTGGGGCAGGGCGGGATCTCAGGGTTTACAGAAAGGCAGCTCAGCCTTTTGGTCTGTTCCCCCACCTGCTTTGGGGCTTCTGCTTTTCTGTTATAGATCTTGAACTTCTGCCAATAATAATAATAATAATAATAATTTTTTTGAAGAGTTTCCCCACTTTCAAAAAAAGTTTTAAAGTCATTGGATTAGTTTATCGGCTCTAGTGTTATTGGTAAGGTTTGCAAGCTCCAGGAGACCTAGGGTTCATCTGAATATTAGTCTTTTTCTACGTGCTCCTGCTGCTGCTTGTCTGGTTCAAGTTGTGGCTAGCGCCAACAGCAGACATAAATCAGATCAACAAGCAGCCGGCAAATATTAGGGGAAGATTCTGACACATGGACCAGTCCAGTAACTTGTTTGGGGCATTTTCTTTCTTTGTTTTGTGCTATTCCTTTTGAAAATTAGTTATAAGTTGATAACCTAGTATGTGCTGACTTTATGTACATCATATCTAAGCTTCAGATTATTCACCATGCAAAGGAGACCTTTCTGTCTTTACTTGTATTTTACTAACAAATAGGTGAGGTTAAAGACTTCACTGGACCACACAGGATTCTAACCCTGTTCCAGCCTAGATTCTCAACCAGATCATCTCTAAGGTTGCTTCTAGCCCTGAGAAGTTAGGAGGCAGGAATTCTGTTTTCAATTGTCCTGCCATCCATTACAAAACAGCTTTCAACGTTTAACTTTCCAGATCCTCTTATCTATTGACAACCTTGAATGGAAACTGTTAGCTTAGTTATTCAAGTGTGCTGCCCTCATCTTGACTGATAGGAGGTCTGTGAATTTAAGTAGTCCTTTCCCTGACCTCAGCTTCTTCAGTGGGAAATGAAGGAACTGTACATCTGGGGTGGAAACGCTTTGGGGAATGAATAAGTGGACTTTTCCATGTTACGTCTGCTTGTGGCTGAGTGGTTTCCCTTGTTGCAGAGGAAATTGCTTTACCTGTTTGCTGACCCACCTACTGTCTGGTCTAATGGGTTTAGTTTCCTTAGCGAAGGGTATATGCCAGAAGTGTTTTACAAAGCAGGTCTTGATTGCGGATAGTTTTTGTTTTTGCACTTTGCTGGGCATATAGTATAACCTAGGTCAATACTTCTAATTACTGTAACCCCTGGAATTTTTTGTTCATTAATTAAAAGTTCATCTACAGACCCTGGCCAGTGTGGCTCAGTTGGTTGGAGCATCATCCCCTACCGAAGGGTTGTGGGTTCTATTCTCCCTCCAGGTGCACATGGGAGGCAACTGATTGATGCTTCTCTCTCCTTTTCTCTCTAAAAGCAATGAAAACAGGTCTTTAAGTAAGGATTAAAAAAATAATAGTAAGTTCACCTTCCAGACAGAAAACAAGTAATTTTCTTTCTTTTAAAGATTTTATTTATTTTTTTAAATTTTTATAGAGAGAGGGAGAGAAACATCGATGGGTGAGAGAAACATTGATCAGCTGCCTCCCACATCCACCCCAGCCAGGGACTGGGCCTGCATCCCGGTCATGTGCCCTGACTGGGAATCGAACCAGCAACTCTTCGCTTTGTGGGATGATGCTCAACCAACTGAGCCACGCCAGTCAGAGCAAGAGCAGTAATTTTCATTTTCACACTGTAGCATTCTTAGAGAATGTTTATGAGTATTATATGAGAAATGACAACAATGTTAGGCAGGTGTTAGAATTCTCGTTCCAGAGGCAAGAAAAATTGCTGACCATTCATTCATTCATTTGGCAAGTGGTAGACCTTGGACTATAACTCAGGTGTTTCTGCCTCTAATCCTGTGTCCTCTCCATTTTACTATAATCATAGTCACTTAGCTTTTCTAACTGGAGGGGAAACCAGTGGACTTTCAGCATGAACCTAGTTTTTGTTAACATTCTGATGGTGATTTCGAAAAACAAAGAAAAAACACTTTATTAATGTTATGGTTTGAAGAAGTAGCATCAGTAACCATTATCTTTCCTTAAAAAATATTATAAATAAGGCCTTAAAGCTTACAGTTTGTTATACCCCAAAAGACAGAATGTTTCTGAGCCTACTACAGTTTGGCCTCTGGCAAATTTGTCTTCTATCCTCTTCTGGTAGAATTGGGGTTTTTTGTTTTGTTTTGTTTTGTTTTTGCTTTGCAGCTCAAATACTTTGATTGATTGATTGATTGATTGATTGTCTCTAACTTTCACGTTTAAATGAAGGGGTTTGTTGATGATTTGTTGTTGTTTTTTACCAACGAAGAAAGAAGTGTGCTGGAACTTCCTCCTTTAATTGGAGGTTTTCTGAGCAGTTACTAACAGATAAACCTAGTTACTTGGTTGCGCTTTCTTATTCCTGAGAGGTTACTTTTTCATCTGCTTTGTGCCTAATCCTGCCCTTTTGTGATAAAGCAGCAGATTTCTAGAAGCCACAGGGTAGTCTGAGGAATGCTTTGGGCTGCCCAGACAGAGGTGACGGAGGAAGAACTCACCTGGAGGGTAAGAACTTGGCAGTCAGGTCATTGTCCTGCGTCACTTGGTGCAGCACTCACCTACCACAGTGGAACAAGCCATCGTGCACAGATCTGCTAAAACAACCAGATGCCTGAGACCCATCCCCTCTAGGTCGGGGCAGGATCTGAGCAAAGGTGATTTTTAAGTTTCTTAGGCGATTCTCATATGCAGTGAGGATTTTAGAATCTCTGATCGGGGCCTTGTACAAAACCAGGTGGGACAACCCCAAATACCAGCAGTTCCTTCTGGCAGAACATTGCAGGTGGATGAACAGTTCATTCAGCGTGAGATACACATTGATTGCGTGCCCGTGTGCTCCGTGCTGGGGGGATTTCCAGGATCAAGGCTGAGTCTGTGCGTGGCTCCTGATACTTTCTCTCTAGTGAGCACAGACAAATGACAGCACACAAACAGGACCACTGTAAGTGTTATGAAGGAAACAAACAGTAATTACGTATGGATCAGGGAAGGCCTCCCTGAGCAGCCATTGTTTCGTTTTTGTTTTTGCTTTTGCTTTTGCAAGATTCGCAGGAGCCAATGATATGGCAGAAGGACTAGAAGGCGAACAGGCCTGGAAACAGCGGAGTGGTGTGTCTGAGGAACAAAAAAGACTGTAGTCGCTTTCATGGATCGAGAAACCGGAGGGGCAGAGAGGGAGCGATCTTGAGCCTCATGTCTTGCTGCATTTACACAAGTTACTCCGTATGTTCTTGACCAATAGTGTCCACTCTGAAAAAGAAAAACAGAGAAGTGGCCACCAGTGTGCTGGTCAAAGAGGGCGCCGCAACACTTGCCAAAGTTGCTGATTTGAGGAAAAGTTAGGCAGTCATATGTGACAGTGAAATAAGCCATGAAAAGAGAAAGAAATCACTTACATATTTGATCCGCAGACCACTCGGCCTAATTCTTTAGTCTTTTATTGCTACCCACCATTGCTTGAGTACAGCCTGTCGGTGCGGCCTCCTTTTGGAAGACAGTCAGGGCTCTGACATACTAATTTTGAGGTCTCTACCTAACCAAACTTTCTGGAAGGTGGAATGTGGAATGCTTGTCCAGCCTCTATAATGTTGGAGAACTCAAATCCCTGCCTGGAGGAGACCTAAAAATTTCTTGTTTTCAGAAACACAGACGCAGCTCCTTCCCTTATTGTCACAGAAAGCTTCTCCTTAAATTGTGCAGTCACTAACCGCTTAATATCTAACGGTAACCACAGGAAAAAAGCTATACTGCTTTATTTGCAGTGAAACTTTCTAAGGTCCCTATGCTCTTAAATTTAAAAAAAAAAAAAAATTTTTTTTTTTTTTTTTCCAATCATAGGACCTGGATTAATTTTCTTGGTTTGGCATGTTGTTACACATCCTCTATAAAATAAACCATTGGGTTCAGGGCAAAGAAAAAAAGTATATAATTTGTATGCATTCTCAGCCAAATTGTCCAAGCATTCCTATAACTCCCCAAATGCTTTTTTTTTTTTTTTTTTTTTTAAGATTTTATTTATTATTTCTGGAGAGAGGGAAAGGGAGAGAGGCAGAGAGGGAGACAGACATCAACGTATGGTTGCCTTTCACTTGCCTCCAGCTGCAGACCTGGATGGAGACCTGGCTTGCAACCTGGTTACGTGCCCTGGCTGGGAATTGAACCAATGACCTTTGGGTTCGCAGGCTGGTGCCTTATCCACTGAGCCACCAGCCAGGGCTCCCCAAATGCTTTTAAATAGGTAATATGTCCTGCTAAAATGGGAGTGCTTTCAAAGAGGATCTTACCCTGGCTGGTGTGGCTTAGTGGATTGAGCACCAGACTGTGAGCCAAAGGGTCACAAGTTTGATTCCCAGTCAGGGCACATGCCTGGATTGCAGGCCAGGTCTGGAGTTGTGAGGGTGTGAGAAGCAGCCACACATAGATGTTTCTCTCCACCTCTCTCTCCCTCCCTTCCCCTTTCTCTCAGAGGAAACCTGGTGCAATTTTCTCTTTTTCAAAGCTTAAACAGGTACAACAAGGTGGATTTAAATTGCAACAGGATGGGTTTCTTCTTCTTTTTAAAAGATTTTATGTATTTATTTTCAGACAGGGGGGAAATAAGAGAGATAGATAGGGAAAGAAATATTAATGTGTGGTTGCCTCTCACGAGCCCCCAACTGGGGACCTGGCCTGCAACCCAGGCATGTGCCCTGACTGGGACTCGAACCAATGATCCTTTGGTTTACAGGTTGTTACTCAGTCCACTCAGCCATACCAACCAGGACAGGATGGGTTTCTTCTTAAAATAAGAGGTCCTTCATGCCGGGGACACAAGCCTGTTAATTAGAGAAATACATGTGTATAGTTCCCATCAGTTTGCAGGCTACGTGGTATAGATTGTTTTTTTTTAAAGCACAACAATTATACTACCTGCAAATTAAGTTTATTACCAAAATTAATAAAAATAATTAATGAGTATTTACTTCACAAAATAATTTGCTATGAGGCCATAGGACCTAGTCCGTCTTATTCATTGTTGTATTCCCAGAATCTAGCACTTTACCTGAGTCATCACAGGACTCTCTAAATATTTGTGAATGATTTTATTCTTTAAATAGCAGCTGCATTTCATGCACTTGCTCCCTCCAAACTTGAGATGTGACTTCTCCAGGAGTGCTTCCACGATGCAAAGAGAAACAGATACACAGAGAGGGAATGAGGTGCTCAGGGAAGTCTAATCAAGGTGAGCCACACAAACATCTTTTTCCTGGAGACCTGTTTAAGATGAGGATGAGCAACTGCTTATAGAAGCAGACCAGTGGAAGGTTTGAACTGTCAAGTAGGATGATGCTTTGAAGTGCATTCCTGGCTAAAAGCAAGGGATAAACTAGATAAAACTTAGAGACTCTTCAGATCTGTCCCTGATTAAATAGGCCAAGGAGTTAGAGTCTGAGAAAGGGCCTGCCTGGGTCCCTGGGTGAACACAGCCTTTGGCTGTTGCTATGATCAGGAGCTTCTAGATTTGAAAACAGAGCTCAACATACTTTCAAATGATCTTTGAGGTGCTTTAAGCCACAGATGAAAGCCTACCTAGCTCTCTTGACTATTTGCTTGAACAAGAGCCTAAAAAGGAAGACTGAAGAGCTTTCTAGTGATGCCCTTCACTCCTGTTCAAAAAGGAGCTTATGTTCTTCATGGAGTGACTAGACCGTATCAAATATCTGATTTGCAAATACTGTCTATCATTCTATGCACTTTCTTAATGGTGTCCTTTGATGCACAAAAGGGTTTCAGTTTTGGTGTTCGATTTATCTAGTTGTTCTTTGGTTGCTTGAGTGAAAGTTTTTCATTTTAATCAAGTCCAGCTTGTTTACATTCTCTTATATTGTGTCACACATCAGAAACCATTGCCTAACCCAAGATCCTGAAGAGCTTCTCCCAGGTTTTATTAGAATTTTATAGTTTTACCTCTTGCATTGAGGTCTATGATCCCTTTTGATTTATTGCATATGGCATAAGGTAGAAGTCCAACTTTCTTCTCGAGCGCTTGCATATCTGGTTGTCTCTCTTGATTTAAATGTCGTGGTACACTTGTTGAAAATTGTTTGACCATAAATTAAAGGCTTATTTCCGGACCTTCAGCTGTACTCCAGTGATCTATACATGTCTATCCTTATGCCAGGACTGCACTGTTTTGATCACTATTGTGTTGTAGTAAGTTTTGAGATCAGGAACTGTGAGTTCTTCAACCTTCTTCCTTTTCAAGGTTATTTTGACCACTACCACTACGCGGGCATCACTTCGTCAGGTCTCACTGAGATAAGGGTCTAATCCTTTGTTTTTAGGATCTTGATTAAATAAGTATCAGAGGATGGGCCATATTTCTCAAACTTGCAAAATGCCAAGTTTGAGGTATATATTTTGGGATATTCCTTTTTCGATGGCCTTAGTCAAAATGCCTTTTATAGGGAGTTTCTTTGCACAAGGCACCAAATTAAATACTACAAGGTTGCTTGATCCACATGGAGTTGGAAACAAAGGCTGAAGGCAAGGATATAGTATAATGGTGAAGAGTTGCAGGCTTTAGGTCCAGTCAGTTTTCAGTGTGAATCCCATCTCTGCCACTGAATGGCTGTGTAACCAGGGACTCTCCTCATCTATAAAATGGAAAATATGTCCTTTTCTTTTTTTTATTAAAGATTTTTTTTTTTTTAATTTGTCATTTCCAGAGAGAGAGGAAGGGAGAGAGGCAGAGAGGGAGAGAAACATCAATGTATGGGTGCCTTTCACCTGCCTCCAGTCATGGACCTGGCTGGAGACCTGACTTGCAACCTGGTTATGTGCCCGGGCTGGGGAATCGAACCAGCGACCTTCAGGTTCGCAGGCTGGCACCTTACCCATTGTGCTACCAGCCAGGGCCTATATCCTTTTCTTAGTGGTTGTGAAAGTAAATTGAAATAGTAATATAAGCCCTTAACACAGTGCCTGGGACTACTTAGATTTCAGTAAATGGCACCTACTGGATACACTTTTACGGGTTTCTTTCAAGGCATGGAGAGTCATTTTCTGTTCTCTGTTCTCTGTTCTCTGTCACCGCGCAGGCTTCCTAGGGACTTGGAGAGCATTGCTATCACTTGCCTATGACAATCCATTGCCTGATGTGAAAATTAGGTCAGTGTTGCTAGATTTTGATGTTGACGATTTAGAATCTTGTTAACCTAAATTTCAAATGGTAGTATCTGCTGATCTAGCTTGTGAATTCTTGGCTTTAGAGCCACCCTTTACAATAGCTTCTCAAGAGAGACACATATCCCGAAAACTGTTACCAGAACACCACTACGATTTAAGAAAGAAGTGAAAATCGGTCACCAAGCAGTCAAAACAGATGTTGCAGAAACTCATGCCCTTAACCCACAGGGAGGCCCCACAGAAAACTTTCACTTAAAGCCTGAGAGTCTAAACTAACAAAAGTTTATCTGTATCTAAGTTCCTAGTAGAATAAACATAAAAAATTTTAAAACTTAAAAAAAACATAGGAAAGAAGGTTGTGAGGTAGAAAACTGGGGAAGTGTCAACCCAGTAGGGAGGAAAGGGATGCATGCAAAAACAAAACAAAAGCCAAATGTAAGTTTGGTGGAACCAACATTCTAGAGGCCATTGGAGGGCAAATAGATCAACAGACTTTCGAGGGCATTCATTGATCACAGCAGAACACAACTGAATAATAATAATGATGATGATCCTTGATCACCAAATGTTAAGTAATTTTCAAAGAGCTGTATTCAAAAAATATTAAAAAAAAATTTTTTTTTTTGTCTTGGGGGAGAAAAGTCCTGTAAAGTAGCTCAAGATCTCATTCAAATGGGATGGCTTCTTCTCTTAGGATGCCAGATAAAATGAGATGTTTCTGGCCTTCAATTTGACTCAACAGGTTAAATTTGCAAACGAAAGCAGTATTTAAATAAGGAGTGGAGAGAGCTGTTTCTGGGCATTCTTATCCTAGCATGTGGCTGTTAAGTATCCTCGAGGGGAATCAGGGCATTTGTCATTGTGACTTCTCCCTGCGGGGCTGCCTCCTGGCCTCCACTCTGGGGGACCTTCCCGGGGACCGGGAACGTGGAATGACCGGGCGCCTCTCCTATTCCACTCTGGCCAGGCCTAACCGAGCTGTCCTTGGCGGAGGCTGCAACTCAGGACGTGTCTGTCCACGGTAAGGGGAATGTTCACCATCGGCCCAGGCTAGACGTGAAACGGCAAGCAGGTTCAAACAAAGGTAAGGTTGGCTGATGGAAGTCCCAACAGTCCGTTATTCTCTTTCTTGCGAACACGGATTTTCGAGTGTAATGAAGTATTACGAAAGCCAGCTCAGGGCCTGAAAGACAGAACCATAGAGTCCGAGGGCTTTGAGAACATCTGTCCCGCCTCTTTATGGCACAGAAGGGGAAACCGAGGCCTCGGGACCCGTTAGGATTTAACGTAGGTCATGCAGGTGGCGAGCGACGGCGGGTGGGGGGTGGGGGGGGAGCGCAGGTGTCCCCGCGCCGCCTAGGGCGGTGGTTTTCCCTACGCCCCTGCTCCTCGGCCAGAGCCGCCCTCTTCCTCGTGTTTTATTTTCTTTTTTCATGTTCTTCCTCGGCCTTCCGAGCCGCGCCGTGGGGCACACGGGCCAGTCTCGGTTTCGGCCGCAGCCCCGCAGGACTCGCACTGCGCCCCCGGGGTCAGGCCGTGGGGCTGGGTGCGCCGCAGCCCGACACCCGCATCTCCGCAGCGGCTACGTCCTCGGTCCCCATCTCCCGGGACAGGCGTGTCCCTAAGGGCTCCGGGCGCTAGGACAACGTGGGGACGAGCCCACGGCTGTTGGGAGAGGGAGGCTCTGGACCCGCGCGTGGCTGGCGGGGAGAAGCCCGGCTCCGGCCGGGCGTGCCTGCGGGCCTGACGTGGCGGCGGCCGGAGCGCCGGAGAGGCCACCGCGAGGGCGCGGCCTGACGTGGCGGCTGCGGCGGGCGGGGCCGGGCGGGAGCCGGCGCTGCACTGCCTCGAGCCCCGGCCAGAGGGCGCCCGGCCCCCACGTTTCCCCGCCCCGAGGCCGCCGGGGTTCCCGAGTAACCGCTCCGGCGATTGGGTCTGCGGGGCGGCGGGGCCATGTTGGAGCAGGGCGGCGACCCCGCCTCCCACCGGCCTCCGCCTCGGGTCGGGCTGGGACGTGATGGGTGGGGCGCGGCGGAGAGGATCCTCCCTCCCTGGTGGCCGGACTCGCCAGGGACGCCGGAGGGAGCTGCAGCGGTCACGGCCGCCCCTCGGGGCGTGGGCCAATCAGCGGCGCGGGCACAAATATGCAAATGAGGCGCCGGTGCTGCCGGAGTGCTGCTCGCAGGGGCTGGTGGGGTCGCGCCGGGGGAGAGCACCGGGCCAATCAGGAGGTGCGCGGCGGGCGGGGGAGGCGGCGCCCCTTCACTCCTCCCTCCTCGCCGTCCCCCGCGCTGACAGGGGGGCCTGGCCGCCGCCGGTAAGTGCCACCGCCGCCTGTCGCCGCCACCCACCGCCCCAGGCGCGGGGACGGAGCCCGGGGGCGCCGCGGGGCAGCGGACGCTGCTCAACTGGTGGGGAGAGGCGGGGGCGGGTTGTCAGCCGGGTGGTCGCCGGAGGCCGCCCCCGCCCGGCCAGCAGCGCGTGTCAGTCTCGGTCGAGGCCGGGGGCGGCGGGGGCGCCCAGTCATGGCGAAGAAGCGCGAGAGCGGCGGGCGGCGGTGAGTACGTGCCGCCCGCTCGGTGGGGTGGCGGGCGCGGGCGGGCCGGCCGCAGCGCGGGACCCGGGGGCCGCGGCCCGGGACGGAGGGCGCCGGAGGCCGGGCGGGGGGCGCTGCCCGCACGTGCGGCCCGCCCGCCGCGCCCCGCGCCTGTCATGGCTGCGGCTGCTGCCCCCGCCCGCGCCCGCAGCCCGGGTCGGCGCCGCGCCTGTTGCGTCGCGAGGAGGTGAGGCCGGGGCGCCGGCCCCGCTCCCCTCCCGCCGAGGGCGGCCGCGGGCTGCTGGCGCCCTGCGAGCCCGGCTCCCCTCCCGCCGCGGCCGCTCCCCCGCCCGAGCGCCTCGCCGTGACTCATGACAGCCGCCCGCGCGGGGCTCCGTCCCGGGAACGACTCCCGCCCTCCCGGGGTCGCGCCCGCCGGCGGCGCTCGGGGCCGGGGCTCGGGCGGGACGCGCACCCGCTGCCGCCGACCCGGAAAGCCGCCCGTCTGGCTGGCCGGTCGCGGGCGCCAGCTCCGGGCTTGCCGCCTGTTCCGTTTTTTAATTTTTAATTTTTTATTTTTTTTGTATTTTTTGGTTGTGTTTGGCCTTTTTGCTTTGCAGGAAAACAAAACTTTTCAGGACGAGAACTTTTCTTTTTCTTTTTTTAAACTAAGTCCGGGATGGGCCCCGAGCGGGACGTGGGTGCCGGCGAACTTGCGGGCGACTCGCTGCGGGGCCGGCGGGCGGGGACGCGGGCACCGCGTCCGGGCTGTGCGCGCCGCCCCCCGCGTTCTCGCCGCCTCCCCACCGCTGTGGTCCTGAGCAGCGAGGAGGGTTTGCCGTGTGTCCTGTGACTCCATTCCGCGCACGACTGCACCAGCGCTTTGGGGAAGAAGCACTAGTTCTGCAAACGCACGACGTGCGGAGGGTGGGCTGGGCGGTGGGGGGGGGGGGGCGTCCTGAGCCGAGTGTTTCTTCTTTCCCGTGGGGTGGACGGACCCTGAACTTAAACGTGACTTATCCCGAGCAGCAGGCGGCCAAGACCAGAGGACACGTAATTAATTGATCGGTGTTTTTAAATGAAAAAGAATCGGTTGCCCCAAGGAGGTTTACCTGCCTTTGTGTATCTATCTGCCAGGACTTTTCCTGTTTCTGCTCCCCTGGCTTTGACGTTTCGCATGAAATCGCTTTAGCAAAGTTTTGCTCGTGGTCCTTGGGAAGTTTCCTGTCAGTGGCAGGTCAGGGAGGGGGGCCCTGTGATGCTGCGAGGGGGCAGCGTTGTTCCCACAGTTGGTTCTGGTATCTGCCATTCTTGAGAAGTTTCAGGAGAGTGGCTGTTGGGGAGTTAAAAACCAAAAACCTTGTTATTGATTAACTAGAAGAAGATGATGTCCTAAGGACATAGGAAATAGCATTAGGAAAAAACAGTGTGCTGGTGCAACCAGTTAAACCCCTTCTTGACCTGGAAGGGGTGCTTTGTGGGGGGTGCTGGGGAAACTTTCTCCTTACCCTTCTAGTTCCTGTGGCCAAATAACACACAGCACACAGCAGATTAGCATAAGAAAATCAAATCCTGATTAATAGCACATGGGAAAGTCACCTAAGCGTGAACATTTCCAAAAACAGGCATATTTTGGACAGGGGAGAAGGGGGGCCAGCATCTGGGATTTCAGAGGGGAAATGGGCAATTCACAGGTAGGCCAGAAAGTGTCAAACACATTCTTTCTGGGCTACTCAGACAATGGGACGGGGCACCCAGTGAGCAGGCTGTTGCAGGGGTCTTCCTGTCTACCCGACCTAATTCATGCGTGCCGAAGTGAATATGCACAGGGGTTTATGCTAAGGCTCCCTTCCTGAAGGCTTTTTTTAAAAAAATCTGAATCTCTGTAACAAGGAAAGGGGGAGGTAAAAAGCTACCTGAATTTGTTAGGTTTGTCTTCAGCTCAAAATAACGTGCATGCCAGGGTTGCACATCCTGGGGAGGGCCTCCTGCCTCCCCAGCCCCACACTGGAGCTGTACTGAAGTTTCTTAACTTCTGTGAACCTTAGTTTTTTGCCAGTCTTGCAATTCATCGATTCTAAGTATTCCATGCCATCTGCCCTCTGAAATACAAAAATATGTTTCTGGATTGAAGTGTAAGAAAAGGCAGAGATGTTGAAACAAATAGTGGTATACATAGGTGGCCTCACTTAAAAATGTCATTGCTAGAAGTATAACGTCAAGTCAGCCCGTATGGATGAAGTTAGAAAACTTCAATGGAAAAAGCCCATGACAAGATGAGATTAATGAAATTATAAGTTTCTAGGAACTTTGAAATCCAACCTCCTTAACTAATGTAACTAATCTCTCCTATAGGGCTTGAACTAGACCTTGGCACTTTACCTATGGGAAGAAGAACTGAAGGGAAGGGCTTACTGTGGACATTTAAGAGGCAGGAACTGAAACATGTGGACATGTTAATCACTGATGTAAACATAATAGAAGGAAAAGATGAAATCCTGGAGAGGTCAGGGTCTTAAGGAAAAATAAACAGGACTGAAATTAATAAAGCTACTGGGAATATTTCATCAGGTATCAATATAGAGAATAAAGAACGTAGACAGGTAAGAATATGGAAACCGGGGACAGGTAGTTAGAGGGAACACGAATTATGAAAATTATTAGGACATGTCACAAATGTTTGAAAACTTTAAAAACTAAAGGTTGGAATTCTGAGAGATTTGTGGACACTGGGCGATGGAATGATTTTTTTTTGGTAACATTTTAAATGTTTTGTAGCTCTTGTGGTCTTATCAGGGTGTCTTAACACAATGTAGATTTAGCCTTTTTACTTATTTTGTAAATACAAGGTGCCACATCCCAGTTTTATAGCTATCTTCTGTCTGACACTGGGTGTCCCTATTTACTTTCTTATTTGGACTTCACTCCCCTGCATTCCACCTCTTAATTTTACCGTCTGGGAATACTCAGGTCAAATTCTACCTAGTGGATAAGATTATCTCTTATCATTGTGACCCTTAAGGATTTCTCCTTCCTGTGAGATCATAGCATTATTACTTGTCATACTTATTTGACATGTACAGCTCCCTGACACGCCGTCTATTGTATTACCTTAAAGTTTGCAGGAACACATTTTGCTCGCCCTTTAAAAAGCAGGTCAGGTGACAGTAGGAGACCTAGAGAAGGAGATGCTCCCTTCAGCTATAATTTGCTCTCAGGACTCCACGTTATCCTTATCCATTCATTGAAAACATTCATTAGGTGATCCCTTTATTAATCAATTTATTATATGTAATTAACGTTTTACACCTACTGGTGTAGAATCTACAGTTCGATAATGGAAACTGATAACAAGTAAATAACCATGTAAAGTTACAACTTGTGATGAAGTCGTTATAGATGAGCAAGAAAAGTGGGCAGAATTGTAGCCTGCGGGAAAAGCAAGGCCCCTGTCAGGTGGTGCTGGTTATATCAGGCCACAAGAAGCAGCCAGGAGGGGCAGGTTTTCTGGGGTAGAGAAAAATATGTAAGAAGGCAAGAAGTGCTTGTCACGTTGGAAACAACGAAAGATGTTTGTGGGGTAGCAGGAGCATAGGAAAGGGGAAAACCGTGGAAGAGGAAATGAGGTAGGCAGGGAACAGACTACAGGGTATTGCAGGGCATGTTGAAGACTTGGGTTTTACTAAAGGAGGACATTGGAGTCATTGAAGATTTTGAAGCGAAAGAAGTAATATGCTTTAAATTTTGGAAGTGCCACTTGGAGGTTGGATTGGAGAGCAAGAGTGAAAGCAATTGCACTGCTACGGTTGAACTGAGAGACAGTGCTAGCTAGAACTAGAGTAGCACACATGATGAAGGAAAGGGGGTGTGTATTTGATACAGCGGGACAGAGAAGATAGGAATGGTAGGGGGATGATAACTTCATGATGGATTGAATGTTAAAGGAAAGGTGTCAGAAATGACCTTCAGGTTCCTGGGTAGAGGGTGATGGGATTTTCTGAGATGCAGGAAAGGGGAAATAATGTTTGACAGGAAAGCACATTCTGCACCGTCCGGGACAAGTGCTTCGGCAGGTGGGACCTGCCTCTACCTGAGTGCCAGGTGCCTCCGGATAACACCGCTCTATGACATGTTCATAGTGGGGAAGAAGCGGGCTTCATATGTATGTTAGAATTGGTAGCTGAAATGATGTTACCTTTTAACATTGCAGTTCAGTTTTTGAAAGCTTTTGAATATTAATATAGATGATAGACATGAAGGTTTGAGGAAAAATAAACGAGTGTAGTAGATGGGTTTACACAGTAATGTAGAATGCAAAAGTCTTAACAGTTTTGTTTCTTTTTAAAATTTTTATTTATTATTTTCAGAGAGAGGGAAAGGAGGAAGAGAGGCAGAGAGGGAAAAAACGTGAATATATGGTTGCCTTTCACCTGCCTCCAGCCATGGACCTGGCTGGAGACCTGGCTTGCAACCTGGTTATGTGCCCTGGCTGGGGAATCGAACCAGCAACTGTTGGGTTCTCAGGCCGGTGCCTTATCCACTGTGCTACCAGCCAGGAGGTATTACTTTTAGAGAGGGGTTGGGAGAGAAGCAGAGAGGGAGAGAGACATCGATGGATAGCTGCCTTTCACCTGCCTCCAGCTACAGACCTGGCTGGAGACCCAGCTTGCAACCTGATTATGTGCCCTGGCTGGGAATTGAACCAGCGACCTGTGGGTCTGCAGGCCGGCTCTTTAGCCACCAGCCAGAGCTCAGTCTTAACAGTTTTGATGTTCTCAGGAAAGTAGCATCCTTTCAAGTCGTAAGCTTGTAGGCAGTTTAAGATTAAATTTATCATTTTTAATGAGACTTCTGATGCTTAAGAGTGAAAATTATAGCTCAGATCATTAGTAGCTATTATTTATCAAGTAGTTGGAGATACAGATGTTTGTTATAATTTGGCATTATTAGCTGAAGTTAACTAACAATATTAAGGGGTTTTATTATACATAATTTTTTCTAACTGGTAATTTTAAACATTGTTATTGTGACAAAAGGACATGGTTTGTAAGCTGAAAAAAGAAAAGATTACTATTCTTGTCCAGTGGTCATGCAGTTTAATTTATCTGACTAAGCAGCACCAGTATAAAGCATATTAAATTTTATTCTATTGGAAATCAATGGGTATGCATCTGCAAGATAACTGCTTATATATCTTGTTAGTTCCTTTTATAAGAAGAAGGAAATAATGGTTGGGGTAATGATTAGGTGTCATATTTTGCATAAAGTTTGTTTTATTTTAAAATTTTGGGCCTTATCGCAGTTTGAGGAAATAAAAATCATGCATTCCCCCCTGTGGATTTAATGCACTAGAATTCAGTCTTTCTATGTGCATATTTTTGAGTTATCTTTCCAGCATTTGTCTCTGAAAAGGCAATTAAATTTTTTTTCTTTTATTCTTGGAACTGAATAGCTTTACCTAAAACAAAACTAGTATTAGGAAATATTTTATTCCAGAGATTGCATCATTTACTGCATATCCAAACACAAGCTTTCTCTTACTAGCTTTGTTTTAGTAAATGTGTTGAAATCAGTAGTGTACAGTTTCCTTATGTCCTTTCACAGACCTTTCTCTGTTTACCAGTATTTTTATGAGGGAAATATACTTTACATGGTGATTTGTAAATAGTTATGTACTTCATCTTAGTCCAGGTTTTTAAAAGTTCTAAGTTATAATGGACATTCAGAAACATTATAAATCATAAGAATATAGCTGTCTGACTTATTACAAAATAAACACCACCACCCAGGCGGAGGAACAGAATGTCATTGTGATTGGCACCCAGAAGGCCTCAGAGTCCTTTCCAGTCGTGGGACCATGTCAGCTTTTCAGAGCAAACAGGCTGCCTCCTAAAGCCAGGCTGTGGTTCCCTGGTTTTGAGTGTTATGTAAATGGGATCACACCTTTGCTCTTTCTTCATGTTGTACCTGATACTAATAAGTGTTTTTCCCATTCTGTACTGATTCACTCTCATTGCTGTTAAGGTACGATGGACGGGCTTTCAGTTTGGGGCTGTTATGAATAACACTAACATGAACATCCCTGTGTTTGTGCTGCAAATGTGCACACACTCTGGTGTAGTGAAAAGGCTGGCTGTAGGTCCACATATGTTCCACTTGAGCAATAATGCTGTCTAGTTTTCTAAGTTTATTCCAGTGTGCACTCCTTTCATCAGTATGTGAAACACCAGTTCCTCCATACTCAGTTATACGGTTTGATTAAAATACCACTAAAGTTGAAAAACCTTGTGTTCTTTATTTTTTCATTTTTAGAGAGAGGGGAAGGGGGAGAAAGAGAAGGAGAGAAACATCAGTTCATTGCCTCCCTTGCCTTTCTTACAAGGCCTGATGGGGCTTCAGCCAGCAACCAGCCATTTCCCCTGACTGGGGATCACCCTGTTGACCTTGCACCCTGTGAGACGATGGCCCCGGTCCGAGCTGCTGCTCTTATTCCTAACTTCACAAATTCAATGGTTGATGATGGATGGACATTTATACATGGGTGAGACAAAAGATTTTCAGTCCACAAATGGGTACCATGTTTGTGCCTGTTGGATTACAACAAATCAGAATAAAATGTAGTCTTACATTCTCCAAGTTATCATCAAATAGGAGACACTGTATTTTCTTGATCTTTAAAAATGTTTGGTTCTTAGCCCTGGCTGGTGGCACAGTAGCTAAGGCACAGGCCTGCGAACTCAAAGGTCACTGGTTTGATTCCCAGCCAGGGCAACATAACCAGGTTGCAAGCCAGGTCTCCAGCCAGGTCCGTGGCTGGAGGCAGGTGAAAGGCAACCATATATTGATATCTCTCTCCCTCTCTGCCTCTCCCTTCCCCTCTCTCTAAAAATAATAAAAAATTTTAAAGTTTGGTTCTTAAAATGGAGTAGTACACTATTTTAGAGGGTATGGTTTGGGAAGGACAAAAAATGCTTATTCATAACTTCATCAAAGCCATCATCCTGAAGGAGATGGATGCTTTTGGTCAGAGACTTACAGGAGGGCAATGAGATGCTACATGGCCTCGTTCAAGTAATGGGGAAATTGGGCTTTATATCTTTATACGAGTAGTAAGAAAAAAATAAAGGCGTAAATTAATAGTATTTCAAAGAAAATGAAATTGGGGTTCTCAAGGATTTGAATGTGAAATCACATTTGAGAGATTATGTTGAGGAAAATGCATCAATATTTGACTGAATTTGAAATCCTAAATAAATTGATTTGATAGAAAGAATATCACTGCATAGAAACTGGTATCTATTGAACCATTTTAAATAAGAAGATCAAGGGAAGCCACAGGAAAGAAAGCCTAAGGTAATGCAGTGTCATAGATGCTAAGAGGCTTATCCAGGAGGCCCGGGAGAGGGGTTCATTGAATGAACTGAGTTCAGAAAACACTTCAGCTGCTTGAGGGTATAAGGACCAAGCAGGGCGGGAGTCCAGGGGATAAGATAAGATGGAGGAGTCATAGCCTTTTAAGTGCTCAAAGCCTAACTAGTGTATGATGAAGGCGGGTGTAGACATTGGAGGCTCCATACAGAAGACGGGGTTTGAGTTTAGCTTCTGCCTTGCTTCGTGATGGCAGGCGTTTCTTAATGGTCAGAGACAGGTTGAGAGAATGTTTAGATTTGGCTAGAAGGCTATTGGTCGTATTCAGAAGTACGGTTGCAGGGATTTCAGGGGTCGGGAACTCAAGTACAAGAGGCTAACAAATGGGTGTTTGGACAACGTGGGCAGTGGATCACTTATTTTCAGTGCTTGTCACTGCTGGGAAGAGCAGAAATAAGATGGTTTTGTGTGTACAGGTTTGTTCAGGCAGCGGAGGTCTGCTGATGCCTGAAGCTGGAGGGAAGTGGGCAGCTGCAGAGGGGTGATGGAAAGAGCTGGAGTGCGTGCAAGGGTCTGAGTCCCTTTGAAGGCTAGACGGAAGGTATGAAAAAGTGGGAGATTGATCTTTAGAGGAGCCATGCTTCCTCTTCCGCAGGTAACGAGAAAGGGATAGAAGCAAAGACAGAAACATGGGTTCTGCAAAGACGGTGAAATTTCCCCTGGAACACGTCAGAAGACAGGCAGAATTGTCCTTGGGGTGAGAATTGGGGTTAAGCTGGAAGGCCTTAGAAGAAAAAACATAAAATACTGCAGAATGCCTAGAAACGTAGGGCAATTAATTTAAACATTTCTAAACAAAAGCAAGGACCACACTGAAGGTCAAGGTTAACATTAACCTTGTAGTAAGCCACCAGGCATATAATAAATGTTATAAACATTCAGAAAATGTTAATTGAATTGGACTGAGGCCTTGGAGGTAAAATTGCAATGGCGATGTAAATGCAGAGTGGCGGGCTGAGTGAGGGAAAAGGGCTGGAGATGATTATTGGAAAAGGGACCTGGCTGAGAGGTGGGGAGGGTTTGAGTGAGTGACTGATTGTAGGCCCTTGAGGAGTCAGGAAATAAGTCTGAGAGGGAAAGCTGCATTTATTAAGCATCCAAATATAGTTTGGAGACTTTGAATGTGATGGGTTAGCCAAAAAGGTTTTTTTTTTTCCTGTGAGATGGCTAGTAGCATTTAGTTGTCTTTTAAATTCAAAACTATTTTGGTACATTGTATTGTGACAGCTGTCATATCAGCGGCCTTAAAAAAACTTACCAAAATCGATGAGTTTTTATGTAGCCATTTTAATGGAAGAAAATAAGCATCATTTTCAGCATATCTTGCTTTACTGTTTCAAGAAAGGTAAAAACTCAACCAAAATGCAAAAAAAAGGACTTGTGCTGTGTCCGGAGAAGGCTCTGTGCCAGGTGGCATGTGCCTGGTGGACGGGTTGAAGTTGATAGCAATCAGATCGAGACAAATATAGAACAATCAGCATTCTACCGCAGGGGAGACAGCCTACATACTTAAAATACCCAAATCAATAAAGTAGTTGGTGAACATGAAAAATGTGTCTTTTATATTTGGAAAAAACTAAATGGACTTTTTGGCCAACCCAGTATTTCTAAACCCTGCGACAGCCCTGCAAGTTTAATGGTGATCAAGTTGGTCTCAGTTTTTAGTGTATTTCAAACTTCGGAAAGTTCGCATTTGGATCAGTTTCCTGTTTTTCATAGCAACTGAAATTTACTTCGCTTTAGAATATATATATTTATAGTTAATTTGGTTATGTGTATAATTCATGTTCAGGACTATTGGAGTTAAACAACTTGACCTGATTCAGTAGCAGCTAGGAAACTTGTCATCTGTTTTTCAGTATCAGCCCAAAATCAATCATCCTCAAATATTTTTCTTACCAAGAATATAAGTAACAAAGTATTTTCAAATTTTCCTTTCTATGAGATTCAAAGTAAAACTAAATTAAATGTGAGTGCCACCAATATGTAATTGAATTTTGTAAATGGCTATCTGCATAGGAAGATGTTAATATAAGCATTAGATGGTTGCTATTTAGATGAGTAGTTTTCAAATCTTTTAACAAAAGAGTCCTTTGTTTTTTAAAAATCCTACTTGAAAGCTCAATTTGTAAAATAAGAATATTGAGGGTGGGATCTTTTATTGAGGAGGAGATGGGGATGGAAGGTCTACAGCCCTTTCTACCTTTACTAGCAATTTAACAAGCAGTTTGGAAACTACACAGCGCTTGATACAGGTTATTTACAATAGCTCCATAAAACTGTTACTGTTACCATTTCTGTTTACAGGTGAAGAAACTGGGCTTCAAAATGATTAAGTGATTAATGTAAGATTACATAGTTAATAAGCGATAAAGTCAGGATTCCAACCTAACCAGTCTATTTTCAGAGCCTGTGCTTTTAACTGCTAGGGTTTGTAGGTTCCTTTGTGGAATGACTTACCAATGAAGTAGGACTCTGACTGAGGGATAATGGAACTGAACTTTAAATTGCGTCACTGAACTATTCGTGTGTGTTTGTTTGTGTGTGCGTGCACGTGCACATGTGTGTGAGAAATTATATAACCTAACATTTACTTTGAACATTTTATTTATTTTTAAATATTTTTATTTATTATTTTTAGAGAGAGGCAGAGAGGGAGAGAAACATCCATGTATGGCTGCCTTTTACCTGCCTCCAGCTACGGACCTGGCTGGAGACCTGGCTTGCAACCTGGTTATGTGCCCTGGCTGAGAATTGAACCAGCGACCTTTGGGTTCACAGGCCAGCGCCTTATCCACTGTGCTACCAGCCAGGGCTTTTACTTTGAACATTTTAAAGTTCACAGTTAAGTGGGGGCATTCTTTAATAAAAACGAAACATTTCTTAAAAGAATGCTTTGGAATCTTAACTTATAGAGTAACTATTAAAGGATCAAGAAGTTTGATTTTATTTTACAGTATGCCATTTTTTAATTCTTGAAGGCACTTGAGTATTCATTATGTGCCAGAAATGATGTCAGCTGATGTTAGGGGTCCAGCGATGAATGAGACTCAATCACTGCATCATCACTTTCAGTAGGGAGAACGGATAAGCAGACTAAGACTTGGTGATGCGGCATACAAGGTGTGGAATGCAAAAATGAGTGCTTGACAGGTTGAGGTGTGCGTGTATATAGGCTTCCTAGAGATGGTAGAGCTTTAGAGCTTAGATAGAATCTCTCA
This sequence comes from Noctilio leporinus, assembly GCA_004026585.1. Lineage (NCBI taxonomy): Eukaryota > Metazoa > Chordata > Mammalia > Chiroptera > Noctilionidae > Noctilio > Noctilio leporinus. Next base: position 424,376 of record PVIW01000535.1, read on the forward strand.
GACAGCACTTTACCAAATGAAGGCCTCACTGAGAATGTGACCTTTGATAAAAGAACTGAGTGAAAAGAAGGAAGAGTGTACTCAGCAAGTGCAAAAGCCCTGAGGGAGGAGCATGCCTGGCTCTGTGTGTGTGCGTGTGTGTTAAGCTGTAACGAAATTTGCCCTTGTAACCATTCAGTGTGCAGTTCGATGGTCTTCCCATTCACAGTGTTATGCAATCATCACCACTGTCTTGAAATATTCTAAAGTTTTTCATCGTCCCAGATAACCTCTACTTATTGAATAACACTCTACCTTCTCTCCCTAGTCCCTGGTACCCTCTAATCTTCACCTATGAATTTGCCTAATCTAGGTGTTTCATACAAGAGGAATTGTGCAAAATTTTTCATTTTGTGGCTGCTTCTTGCACTTAGCATAATTTCTTTGAGGTTCACCCAGCTTGTAGCATGTATCAGCAGCGCTGCACCTCTCTTTATGGTGAGATCATCCATTTTTTTGCATATGCCAGATTTTGTTTATTCATCTGTTGATAGACACTTGGATTATTTTCAGCTTTTGGCTATTGTGAATGAAAACTTGTGTATAAATACGTGAGTTTCTGTTTTTCATTTTTGGGGGTGTGTAGTGCATACTGAGACAGAATTGCTGGCTTATATGCTAATTCTGTGTTTCACTTTTTGAGGAACCATCTCTCTTCCTCAGTGGCTGTACCATTTTATATTTCTCCAGCAATGTGTAAGGGTTTCAGTTTCTAAATATCCTCTCCATCGCCTGCTATTTTTCATTTTTTTATAGCATCCCTAGTAGGTATGAAGTGACATCTCAATTGTGATTTTGGTTTGTGTTTCCCTAATGACTCATACTGAATTTTCATGTATTTATTGATCATTTTGCTATATCCTCCTTGGAGAAATGTGTATTAAAGTCCTTTGTCCATTTCAAAATTGGGTTGTTTGTCTTTATAGTACTGAATTGTACAAGTTCTTTATAAATTTTGGATATTAAATCTTTATCAGATATGATTTGCAAATATTTTCTCCCATTTTCCATGTTGTCTTTTCACTCTCATGAGTGTCCTTTGATGCCCAGTGTTTTAATTTTTATGTAGTCTGATTTGTTTTTTCTCTTGTGCCCATGCTTTTGGTGTTATATTTAAGAAACCATTGCCAAATCACATCATAAAAATTTGCCCCCCTTGAGCCCTGGCTGGTGGCACAGTGGATGGTGCCGACCTGCAAACCCGAAGGTCGCTGGTTCGATTCCCAGCCAGGGCAACGTAACCAGGTTGCAAGCCAGGTCTCCAGCCAGGTCTGTAGCTGGAGGCAGGTGAAAGGCAACCATGCACTGATGTTTCTCTCCCTTACCCTCTCTCTGAAAATAATAAATAAAATATTAAAAAAAAAAAAGACTTGCCCCCCTGTGTTTTCTTTTACAAATTTTATTATTTTTAGAGAGAGGGGAAGGGAGAGGGGTAGAGAGGGAGAGAGACATCAATGTATGGTTGCCTTTCACCTGCCTTCAGCTATGGACCTGGCTGGAGACCTGGTTATGTGCCCTGACTAGGAATCAAACCAGCGACCTTTGGGTTCGCAGGCCATTGCCTTATCCACTGTGCCACCAGCCAGGGCTCTCCTACAAGTTTTATTAGGGGTTAGGTTCTGGGACTCTTAGGTAGCATCTGTATTTTAGGATGAGCTTTTTCATTTCTACAAACATGTCATTGGGATTTTGATTAGAATTGCATTGAATCTGTAGATTGGTTTTGATATTATTGTCATCTGAACAGCATTAAGTCTTCCCATCCATGTACACAGAATGTGATGCCTTTCATTTATTTAGATGTACTGTAATCCTTTTCAGCCATTTTTGTTGTCATCGGTGTCCATGTCTTACTCGTATTTAATTAAATTTATTCCTAAGTATGTTATCCTTCAAATGATGTTGTAAATGAATTGTTTTCTTAATTTCCTTTTTAGAATGTTGATTGCTTTCTTATAGAAATATAGATGATTTTTCCGCATAGACTTATATTCTGCCAGTTTGGTGAATTTATTTATTAGCTCCAATAGTTCGTGTGTATTTTATAGTTTTCTTAAAGATCTGTTTTCTTTGAATAGAGAGAGTTCCACTTCCTTTCAAATTTGGATGCTTTTTATTTTACTTTTTGTCTATTTATTTCTGGCTAGATCTTCCAGTACCGTATCGAATGAAGTAGTGGAAGTGTCTTGCTCCTAATTTTGAGGCAAACACTTTCATTCTTTTACCAGAGAGTTTGATGTTGCTGTAAGTTGTTCAGATATGGCCTTTATCATGCTGAGGAATTTCCTTTCTGCTCTTTTACTAAGTGTTTTTATCAGGAAGGGTGTTAGATTTTTGTCCTCCTTTTTCTGCATCTAATGATGTTTTCAAGAGGTACTTCACTCATTATAAAATAAAAATTTGAAGTGGTATAATGTCATAGTTTAATTGGCATCCCTTTTTTCCTTCATGTTATATCAATTAGTTGATGTTTCTTATATTGGGCATATTGGACTTGGTAACTTCCATTGTATTTCTTTTGATTTTTTTTTTGATAATCATTATTATATAAAAAGAGATGTTGCTTTCCTAATAGAAGTCTTAGGTATACATTGATGTTTCCTGTTCCCTAGTCCAGAGTCGGAAGACAGATAAAAGATGTGCTTCAGAGAAGTGATGTACTTCATTTTTTGGCTACTGCTTCGCTTAGTGCAGGCTGCATAGTCTTCCATCTGCTTGGTTGGCCTCACAATGATAAAATCTGGAAAAATTCTTTTGTGTGTGTGTGTATTTCATGTTTTCTAAAATTGTATTTGTTAAAGCTCTTGGATACCATTGCGATTGATCATAAGTCCATTTCTAGGTACAATTAACTTAGATTTTGATAGTTTTTACTTCTCAGAATTTTCCAAAAGTATTTCTACATTTAAATAGTGAGCAGAACCCAAAGGTCACTGGTTCAATTCCCAGCCAGGGCACATAACCAGGTTGCAAGCCAGGTCTCCAGTCAGCTCTGTAGCTGGAGGCAGGCGAAGAGCAACCATACATTGATGTCTCTCTCCTTCTCTTCCTCTTTCCCTTGCCCTCTCTCTCAAAATAATAAAAATCTTTAAAAATTATAAATAGTGAGCAGACATTTTGCTTAGGAAATTTATATTTCCTAATAACATTGACCTCAAAAACAAGCATTATGAAAAGATTCTTAGCCCCTTGCTATTTTTTTTGCATAAACTAATATGTAGGTGAGCAATAACCTTCATTAGTAATTCGCTATGCCAGATGGTAGAGGGCAAAACTTCTAAATACCTTTGTTAAAAATGTTTGGAATGATACAAGCCTCGAATGAAATTGGCTCACCGTTTTATATTAGCAAGTGACCTATTAGATTCTTCCTATACATAGTGTATACATGTGTATGTATAAATGTGCTTATTTTTTCTCTTGAGACTATCATAAGACTAGTTTATTGCTTAGCTCAAGCTTCTGTTTGTTTTTGCCTCACTTGATTGTCATTACACATTTATTTGCATAGTTTAGTAACTATAATAAACAACATGTTCATTCCAAATGATTTAATTGGAGGGGGGATTTAGGGGCAGAGTAATGAATGTAACTGCTGACAGGAAAGTGCTTGATTTTGCTACATGGATGTCTAAATTAGTTGGCTGTCAGGAAGGCTGATCTTCCATGGTAGGTGAGCAAGAGGATCAGGTAGAAGTATGTAGGGACATCCCAGTATACCACATGTCCATCTTGTTTGTCAGTTGATTAGATGGCTCACTTTTTAAATTTTTATTTATTTGTTTATTGAGAGGGGAAGAGAGGGAGAGAAACATCAGTTGGTTGCTTCTCGCATGCAACCCCGTCCTCTGGAATCAAACCTGCAACCCAGGAGCAAACCCTCACTGGGAATCAAACCAGCAACCTTGAGCTTTGTGGAACGATGCCCAACCAACTGAGCCACACCGGTCAGGGACAGGTGGTGAAGTTGATTTCATTTGGGTTAGCTTATCATGACCCTGCACCGTTGTTCTTGAAGCATTTTTACATATCCTGTGAAATGATAGACTTATCTGCTTAAGAGGTCTAGAGCAAAAGATCTGATGCCCGCTTTCCTAAAAAGATGTAACTGAAGTATAATACATATTTTATATGTACTAGAGCTGCTGGGGAGTGATGGCCATTTCATGGTATGGGAGAGAGTCTGACATACCATCCTTATGTTCACTTTACATTGTTACAGTATTTGAACTTCAAAATAAAGTAATGTGAATTATTGCTTTTGCATATACTACGTCCCCTGCACCACCTTTTTTTAAATGTAGGGAATATTAACGAGCTGTTTACAATAACTTATACCAGCTAATGCTGTGCACTGAGATTTGTTTTTCAAATCATATATAAACATTTTAGAATTTTAATGAGTACTCATTATTAAACTTCAGTTGCTTTTGCTCTTTTTCTAGGGTTCTGCCACTTCATGACATGTCATTATCTCTAGAACATAATGAACGTTGGCCTGTTTTGGATTAGTTGATGACCGTTGGAAATGATCCAGTAATATCAACAGAGAGGCTGAATAGAATACTTCAGTTGGAGTGAACAGTCCAGATTGTTACTGAATTTTTCAAGATGACAGATCCAATGATGGACTTTTTTGACGATGCCAATCTTTTTAGTGAAACCTTGGAGGGCTTGTCGGACGACGCATTTGTGCAACCAGGACCTGTGTCACTCGTTGATGAATTGAACTTGGGTGCAGAATTTGAACCTTTGCACATAGACTCATTGAACCATGTTCAAGGTACTCCAACACATCAGAAAATGACTGAGTACGAACAGTTGAATCAGTTTGATTCCATGAAGTTTCACCCAGTTAGTCAGCCCTTTGGTAGCCCGGTGGAACACGTGTTATCTCCGCACTCTCAGTTCAGCTGCTCTCCCATCCACTCCCAAAACCAACCCAATGGTTTATTTCCAGATGTAGCAGATGGCAGTCCAATGTGGGGCCATCACACAGCTTCCAGCATTACAAATCAGAATGGGTCTCCTTTCCACCAACAGGGACACTCTCACTCTATGCATCAGAATAAAAGCTTTTCGGCACACCATGACTTTGCCTTATTTCAGGCCAATGAACAACACGCACAGTGTACGTCACTGCGCTCACAGCAAAACAGGAATAATCTCAACCCAGGGCAAAACTCTCTTAGCCAGTCCAAAAATTTTATGGATGTTAACGTTCCTGGTCCGCACAGAGCCAGCGTCAGCCACCCGCCACAGATTACTAACGCGTCTGCTGCACAGCAGCCTCTTGTGATGCAGCAGTTCCCCCAAACACCCAGTCCTTCAGCGCACTTTCTCAAGTGTAGTCATCGGCAAGACGGGAATTTTAATGGACCGGCTCCAAATATGCCTTCTTGTTCTGTCAGTAACTCGCAGCCGTTTTCTTCACACTATTCCTTTTCCAGTAACCACGTGTCCCCGAATAGTCTCCTCCAGTCCTCTGCGGTTCTTGCCCCCAGCCACACAAACCAGACTTTATCCGATTTTCCCGGGACTAACTCCTTTTCACCTCAGAGGGGCATCAAGCAAGAATCTACTCAGCATATGCTAACTCCCAATGCATCGCTGAATTCCAGTAATTTCCAGATGTTGCATTCATCACATCCTCAGGGTAATTACAGCAATTCAAAATTATCTCCTGTGCACATGAACTTCCCAGATCCTGTCGACTCAGGAACTCCAATGGGCCATTTCAATGATCATGTAGAAACGAATGGCTTCTCATCTTTAGAAGAGAATTTACTTCATCAAGTGGATTCCCAGACTGAGCCATTCACAGGACTGGACCCGGAAGATCTCCTTCAGGAGGGTCTCCTTCCCCAGTTTGATGAACCAACATTTGGCCAAGATAATTCAACTCATGTTTTAGATCATGACCTTGATCGGCACTTTACTTCACATCTTGTAACCAGGCCTTCTGATATGGCTCAAGCCCAGTATCATACTCAGGCTCGGAGCTGGCATTCATCACTTTCCAATCATCAGCATTTACATGACAGAAGTCGCCTATGTTTACAGCGACAGGTACGTAGCTCTCATTTTGGTGATTTGGGGTACGGTGGGCTTTCACTCACTGAATCAGTTTTCTTTGAGACGATCAAAATTGGTCAAACTTTGACATAGGTTTCAGTTGCTTAAATAGTCTTGTTTGAAATTGACTCATCAATGTACTGAAAGCAATGGACTATATTTAGAAAGTTGTAAGGTTTTAAGACCGTTTGAAGCTTTGATTTAGGATTACCTTTAACGGAAAGATTATAAAACAAATGAAAACCTACCCATAATTAGAAGGAAAACAATAAATTGGGAACATTTTGTTGCATACACGATGGGCATAAGGTTAATATGTTCCTATAAAAAGTACATAAGAAACTCTTAAGATCTTAGTTGATAAAGCATACAAGCTGAAATTCTCAAAAGAAGAAATTGACTTAGTAGACAACATTCAGAATAATATTCATCGTTAATAATTGCAGGATGGTGTTTGTTTTCACCTGTTCGAAAAAGTATTTTATTTTATTTTATTTTTTAAATATTTTATTTGTTCTTTTCAAGAGAGAGGGGAAGGGAAAGAGGAAGAGAGGAAGCGAAACATCAATGTATGGTTGCCTTTTACCTGCCTCCAGCTACGGACCTAGCTGGAGACCTGGCTTGCAACCTAGTTATGTTGCCCTGGCTGGGGAATCGAACCAGCAACCTTTGGGTTCGCAGGCCGGCACCTTATCCATTGAGCCACGAGCCAGGGCTCAGAAAAAGTATTTTAAACGTAAAGGCTTAGTGCTAGCAGATTTATGGTAAAAGTGGAACTTAGAAGGCAATTGGGCAGTATATTTAAACATAAAAAGACTACTGCAATAACCCAAATATAGCAAAAGTAATATACACAAAGATACTTATCTTAAAGGGACAACTGATAACAGCATAGTTTATTATTACATTCCTATTTGATTTTAATTAAGTATTAAAAAGTTGAAGACTAACACTGAGAGTATGGGAATAATAGGGAAAAAGCATAATTCAAATTTAAAACCACAGTAAAGTGGTAAAGAGTAAAAGGCTCTGGTACCACATTACTTGGGTTAGAACCTTGCTCCTGTTACTTAGTAGCTATTTATATCATTTATATCATTTCTGTGTTATACTTGCTTCATCTTTAAATGTGGAGTAATAATAGGATCTAATAGGGCTTTGCTAAGTTGTAACAAATATGTAACGTGTTTAGAACTGTGCCTAATATATGGTAAAAACAGTCAGTGTTTTCATAATTGTATTTTTTTCATATGTATGAAAATACGCATGTGAAAAATATCCAGGAACGAGATTGTTTTAGCGTGGTGAAATTACACTTGAGATTTAGTGAACGATGAAATATGCCATAGTTCTTGAAATTAAATATTTAGGGACCATTTTCTCATTTCAAAGCCTTTGTAGTATTTGAAAAAGATAAAATCTTTATCCTTTCCTTTGAGTTGATTTTAGTTCTGTTTCAACTGGTATTTTCATTACATTTTAAAAATGTTTAGACAGGTTTTAAGATACTTAAAGGGTACTGGTAAACCCTTTCCCTCCCCGTCTTTCAGTGTCCCGAGTAGAATATTAGGATTTTGCTCCCTCTGCTGGAAGAGGGTCAGCATCTTGGTTGGACCCTGGGAAAAACCTATGTTGATTGGAGTCTGGCGTCCTCAGTTCACACTGTACATACATGTAGATTTCTGACAGTTTGACTAGTCAATTTGTATAACATATAATTGAAATTAAGAAACCTGAAACTTAGTAACTTCTTGTTGTATTTCTTATGCGTTACTGGTTAACAAAATTACACAGGTTTCAGGTGCACAATTCTACAACACATCATCTGTACACTGTGTTCACTAGTCCAGTATTAATTTCTTTCCTAATTTTATTTTTCTAAGGCCTTGTCACAGTTTTCATTTTTTTCAACTCATGCTATGTAAAACATATTCTGACTTTGGAAAGAAGTAAAGACTCCCTTTACTAGATTTGGAGTGAATGGAGGATAATTATGAGTAACTGAGGGACGGAGTCCCCAGTACTGGCCGAGCTGGTGGTATCTGAGAAATTCTTGTCAGGCCCATCTCAAGCAACTTTCACAAGTCCTCTTATTCTGCACTGGTTCATTTAGGGGGCTTCAATGAAATCTTAATGAAATCTCACCTTTTTGTTTCAGAGTTTACTTATTACATGTTCAAACTTCTGATAAAGGGCACTTAGTTTGGAATACTTTTTTGACTTACTGAAAGTCTGTTGTCAGGTTTCCCATTCTTAGGGAAGGTAGGGGATTATTCTGATTATGATTATGATGATTGGAGATTGTGTATAGGTTTTAAATGCATTGAATTATTAGTTACATATCCTAAATATGTGAAATTCAAGTGATTTAATGTACATAATATATGACAGATTTTGGCAGAGCATAGAAGATTTTTGCCTATATCATTTTTGGTGTGTTTTGGATGGCCCAAATGTTAGTAAGAAGTTCTTATATTATTATGGTGTTTTCCCATAGAACATGGGATCTATGGGGAAAAAACCTTAATTGCAATAATTTCATTTCAAACTAAGTTAACATTATGTGTAGAAGAGATGAAAAATAATGAAGTGGCATAGTTTTTGGTTTACCAGTGTTTAAAAATGACATTTGTTATAGACAAAACAGGGTGGGACAAAAGTAAGTTTACAGTTGTTCATGTAGAAAATAATACAATAATTAGCCCTGGCTGGTGGCTTAGTGGAAAGGTGCTGGCCGGGAACCCAAAGGTTGCTGGTTTGATGCCCAGCCAGGGCACATAATGAGGTTGCAAGCCAGGTCTCCAGCCAGGTCCCCAGCTGGAGGCAGGTGAAAGGCAACCATACATTGATGTTTCTCTCCCCCTCTACCTCCTTCCCTTCCTCTCTCTCTAAAAAATAATAAATAAAATCTTTTAAAAATAATACAACAACAAAATTTTTTTAAAAAGAAAAATAATAATACAATAATTAATAATGATGTAAAAATTCTGCTTTGTATACTCACAACTGTAAACCTACTTTAGCTGCACCCTGTATTCTTTAATCTATTGTTTGAAGATTCCTAGAAGGCATGCTATTTAGACTTCTAGAAAACTTCAGTTAGAATTTTAGATATGTAAAGACTATTTCTGAACCTTGTGATTTCTTATTCCCTGATGTAGGGAGTTGTGGATATAATATATTCAAATGTCTCAGTACCCTGAAGTCTGTTGTCAATCATAATAATAATGAATATTGCTAAGAACATTTCTTATATAACTGATTCTAGAATTTACCACTTAAAAAAGAGAAAAGAAAAACAGGTGAGATGATTCAAGTGTTTCTAAATGTAAGTACTTAGAAAACATACTAGACAAAATATGAGCTTATTTTTTCTCTAATTTTTAAAGCAAAGGAATTTTGAGAGATCAATATTACAGACTTTTCATTGATCTATTAAAATACTTCCTGCTTATTTTGTATTTCAAAATTTTTCATCTTTATTTTGGTTGTAAAGTGGAAATATCATGGAGCACTGTGATCTGAATGTTTGTAAATTAAGTTTATTGTACAAGTTCTATAGCCATGAAAAAGATTATGTAGGATAGTTGAAATTGCAATCAAAACAGGAAATAGAGCTGAAGAATTCAAAACAAAAAAACCCCAGGAAGTAGAATTTTGAGATGTACATAATTATTTATAATTCTTTGTTGGCTTTTTTCCTGTGATAAATTTATTACCTTATTTACTAACCCTTGAAGCATGTTTGAACATATTAGTTTTTTCTGAAAAGTTAAGGCACAGTTATTATAAAAAAATTTGACCACATGAAAATAACAGATGAAAAATAAGTTACTTGTAATATCACTACCAAAAGATTCCACCGTTAGTGTATAGGAGACACTTTTCCAGGGACATCTGTTGTCTCTTCTCTCCACCTATGTAATTTTGCATTTTTAAGAAACAAAGTGGGATCATGTAGTTTATGCTGTTTGGCAAATTTTTTTTTTTTTTTTTTAACATTTCAGTTAATACGTTGTAGACATTTTTCATGTCATTAAATATTTTCCTGAAAGTAATTTTGAATGGCTTGAATAGTTTGCCATTGTAAGGTTGCTAAAGTGCCATATAAAAATTATTATTGTGATCTGGAACCATCTGAATCAAGGTAATTAATATTTTTAGACTTTTCTTACATATATTACCATAATAATTTAAAGTAGATGCATAGTAATAGCAAAAATTATAATAGCTAACATATAGAGCCCTTACCTTGTGCCAAACATTATGCTGATTACTTAACATATATTAACACTTGGATTCCTCATAACAATTCTTTTATTTGGATATGGTTATTTTCTTCAATTTCCATGAGAGGAAACTGAGGTATACAGACTATCTCCCAATTCCCACAGCCCGTGTGTACAAAGCCAAAGAATTCAAAGCAAATTTGACTCCATTATGTGTTCTTAACCACTTTTGCTATACTTCCAAGTATGCTAATGCATTGTAATATATAATATACTAAATAATTTCTCCCTACTCACTCTCCCCTTCTCAAAAGTTTACCTTACAGATGAGGCAAAACTTGTTTTAGAACCTTAAATGGAGAAGATTATGCATCTCATATTTTCTGGCTGTATTGGCAAGTGATTTATCCTTTACCAGAGGAAAAACCTACCCCAAAACATAAAAATATAAAAAGTAAGCTGAAATAGCTATTGTTTCCAAAGTGGTTTTGACATTTTTTTCTATGATTGTGTTTATGATGACCTCTAATGCCCAAAGGTAAACCTGGTAATTGTCTTCAAATGTTTGAAGGAATTTAGAGGTCAGAATTAGCACACCAAGTGGAAGTCACAGAAAACAGATCATCATGTAGTATAAGGAAGAAGAAATTAAGTGCTTTCACTGAAGGTGGGGAGAGGGAATGGCTCAGATACGTCACAGAGCAAATTCCTATAGTGGGTGGGAAATGGGCTATATTGGTAGGTTCTTCTCAAGTGTTAAGGATCCATGATTGTAATTTTGGGTTTCATTATAGCACATATCATTCACATTGCCTCTTTAGCTTCCGAGTGGTGATTACAAATTATGAAGAAAGATAAACAAATGGGACTAAAGTTCTCTACTGTCCAACAGTGTCAAGGAATTATTTACTATATATGAATAAATTTTCCAGATGGTTAAAATATATTCCATTTAGTGGCAACACCTTTGATTATATGGCCCATTTTTTTCTGCAGAAGGTAACGTTGATGATGGTAGAATGCTCCGTTAGGAAAAGATAAAGAGAAATCTTAGATTTTTTTAAATAGTTAAGTCTTATGTGTTTAAATTTGTAATGCTTATTCTTATACCTCCAGGAATTACTACCACCTAAGTAAGAATCTGTTGGAACACACTGCATATTTGAAAATTATCTTAAGTAGAAACATAGCTAATTTTATGTGTAATTATTTTTAAAAAGTTAGGAAAACCAGTGTAAAGGAAGGTGGTTGTTATTCTTTGCTCATACCCATTGAACTTGGAGGGTCCCACTTTCTTTGCTAGTTTTTTTTTTAAAGATTTTATTTCATTATTTTTAGAAAGAGGGGAAGGGAGAGAGGCAGAGAGGGAGAGAGACATCAATGTATGGTTGCTTTTCACCTGCCTCTGCTAGTTTTTTTAATATATAAATGATAAATTTCCTAAGTCAAAGAGGCAACAGATTTATGAACAGTTAAAAAGCTTGTTAATCCACTTATACCCTGGAGAAAAACTACCTAAGTAATATTTAGATCGTTCCCTTAAATAATTAAAATTCTCAAGTGCCATTCTTCTGTTTATCAAAAATTGTTTAAATCTATGGCTTTGGCATGGTGTTGCTTATAAGGAGTTTTAAGCCCTGGCTGGTGGCACAGTGGATAAGGTGCCGGCCTGCGAACCCAAAGGTTGCTGGTTCGATTCCCCAGCCAGGGCACATAACCAGGTTGCAAGTCAGGTTGCAAGCCAGGTCTGTAGCTGGAGGCAGGTGAAAGGTAACCTATGTTGATGTCTCTCTCCCACTCTGCCTTGCTCCCTTCCCTTCTCTCTAAGAATAATAAATAAAATCTTAATAAAAAAGAAGCTTCAGAATTCTTAGTTGTCTAAGCCAAAACACAAAAGAGAAATTCTGTACAGGAATTAACTTTTTAGTTGCTTTTTCTTTTTCAGTTCAAGTGGACCGGTTTTTGGTTTTGCCATTTCTGTCAAGTCTTCTAGATTAGAATGTTCTGTCTGACCTGGGCAACTTGTGGAATATTAACTAGTTTTAATGATCTTCAGGAAGTTATGTACCACCATAGTTGAGCTCTGCCCAGCCTGCGAGGAGCTAGAGTTAAGGAAACTGGTTGTTAACAGTAGTTTTGAGACTATTGACCAGTGACTTACATACATACTTACAAGAGGGAGGTGAGCAGGAAGTGGGTTGGGGGTTGGGAACCGAGACTCAGCTGGTGAGAAATTTGTGGATTGGTACAATATGTGAGGAGCAGGAGGTTCAAGCCAAACTTCACAGTAGGTCTAAACTAAGTTCTTTTGTCCTAATTTGATAAATGAAGGGTGCTTCAGCTCCCTTAGGAACTCAGTCATTCACTTACCATTATAATTTCTGAAGTTGAAAGTACTGTGTTTGGGATTCCTGAGCCATCAAACTTGATTCCCACAATGATAACAAGAATAGAAAATTGCCTCGGAATACTTATATGGATGGTCAGATTTCTTTGAGTAATTGGACTGAAATGATATTATTTATTATTTTTAAAAATAAAATTTTATTATCTTTAGAGAGAGGGAAAAGAGAGAGGCAGAGAGGGAGAGAGACATCAATGTATGGTTGCCTTTCACCTGCCTCCAGCTATGGACCTGGCTGGAGACCTGGCTGGAGGCCTGGCTTGCAGCCTGGTTATGTGCCCTGGCTGGGAATCAAACCAGCGACCTTTGGGTTCGAAAGCTGGCACTTGATCCACTGTGCCACCAGGCAGGGCTATTTCATAGTTTAAATTCTACAATTGTGTTTAAAGGTGATCAGAAATGAGAGCAATACCACATGGTATTCAGATACATTTAATGTGCTTTGTTGTAAAATACAGTTATAGCTGATTGTTTCCAAATTGATATGCTTTTTTTTTTTTAATTTTGCATGCATTGCTTTCAATGTCTTAAGGTTTTAACTATCTTTAGGGTTGAAAAATACAGTTGTTGTATCTATCAAATGTAAGTTTAAACTGTGTATATGTGAATGACTGGGTTTTATATAATGCCTGGGCTTTGAGGGTGTTACATTTTACAGCTTCTATTTGTTCAGTATTTACTAGATGTCTACCAGGTAGGTATAAGAGATGCTGGGCACTGAGGTTGCAAAAATGAGTAAGATGAGATCCTTAGCCTTTGAAGAACTCAGATTGAAAATTGTCCTCCTTCCCTGTTGGTCTATATTAGAATTTCAGAGCTGTGCTCTTTGCATTTCTGATTCAATTTCAATTGACAGTGGTTCCCAGCACTTTCACTTAGCCCTCCAGCTTAGAGATTTGGAACAAGTAATTTACGAACAAAAAATTAATTTCCTTGAACCATTTATTTATTTATTAAAAATTTTTACAACCATCTGTTTAAATAAGGTGTTCTTCTAGGCATTTAGACTGGTTCTTTGTTTCACAGCGTTTGGTAGCTGTGACTATGCCACTCTTCATAAGCGTATTACGCTGTACATACACAGCTGTCTAAGGTTCGGCTTTGTAAGGAGCAGAGCTAGGAAAGCAAGGGCTTTCTTTTGAGCCTGTAACCTCCTTAAATTTGCTACAAACTAAATTCAGTGTCTGCGTCTCTTCTGAGGCTGCTTTTATTGATTGATTTTTCCCCTCAATGTAGGTTGATATTTTTCTGCCTTTTTTTTTAAAAGATTTTATTCATGTTTTAGAAAGAAGAGACAGGAGGGAGGAAGAGGGTGAGAAACATCAATGTGTGTCGCCTCTGGCCTACAACCCAGGCCTGTGCACGGGCTGGGAATCGAACCGCAACCCTTTGTTTTCAGGCTGTGCTCAATCCACTGAGCCGCTCCACCCGGGGCTTTTTCTGCTTTTTATACATGCTAGAAAATTCTTGAATGAATGACAGGCATCGTGAGTTTTACCGTGTTGAATGATGAAAAGTTTCATATTCCTAGAAATATTCTTGACTTTTGTCTTGGAACAAAGTCGAGTTTGGAAATTGGTTTAGCTTCGTAAGCATTTGTCAGGCTGGACTAGAGCAGTCTGTAGTGTAGGGCTGATTTTGCCCCACTGCGGACGCAGTAGCCACGCGAGTTCTCTGCCCAATGCCTTACGAAATACAGGATAGAAAGATGAACTGTTCCTGGCCCTAATGAGATTCCGCTGCTTTCAGGTGGTTTTTCCTGAGCCTGGGGGATTTCTTTACAAGCCGGTGTGCTGATCAGTGACTTACCCAACGCTTCCAGAGGGGACCTGCTGAAGATGCCGGGAGGTCTCTCCTGGGACGCTCCCCACTCCAGCCCTTTCCCCTGTGTACCGCCTCCTTGGCCGCTCGCGGGTGCTGCGAGATTTCCACTTGGTTCCTGCTCTTGCGATTCTGCACTCAGGAACACTCCCCGGGTCAGCCTTGCCCCTCTTTTCCCTTCTCTCGGGGGTCGCTGTCATTGGGAGCCTAGTGTCCAGGGTCTAGAAGACTTGTTTTGTGTTTTGCCTGATTTTTCAGTTGTTTCAAGAATGAGAATAAATTAAGTTCCTATTAATTTATCTTGGCCTTACTTGGAAGAGTTATCACACCATGTTAATGACTGCGTAATAATTTTTAAAATGGACTGCCATAATTCATTTAACCAGTTCGTTCTTTTAGGGCACTATGATGAACATCTTTGCAGATATGTTGTGTGTCCCCATGATTAGACAGATTCTTAGAAAATCAAGGTAAATATTTAAACTTTCCTTTGAAGATTTGTAATTATTAATACTAATAAAAGTACAGAT
Source organism: Noctilio leporinus (assembly GCA_004026585.1). Lineage (NCBI taxonomy): Eukaryota > Metazoa > Chordata > Mammalia > Chiroptera > Noctilionidae > Noctilio > Noctilio leporinus. The sequence continues at coordinate 439,474 of PVIW01000535.1, forward strand.
AGCCCATAAATATTCAGCAGTTATGCTCATGTTTATGGCTTTACATATATTTTCTCATTTAATCATCAGAACAACTCTGGGGTGGAGCTTCCTATCTTCCCCGTTTACAGAGAAGGACCTGAAGGGTAAGATGGTTAATAGCTTGCTCAAGGTCACAGCCAGTGCGGGCGGCGCAGTGCTTCAGATAAAAGCAGCAGGGCTCCGGCGCCCGCACTCCCTCTGTCGCCTCTGAGCAGCTGTTTTCCAGCCCATGTGCTGCAAGAATGTTTACTACGTGCAGTGCCTGACTGGCCTCTTTCCCTAGGCTGTCCAACGTAAGAAATGACAACGGCCAACACAGCAATAGCTGTCCGGACTAAATGAGTCAAAACAAACCTATGGGTTTTGTTTAAAAAATATGATATACGTATTTTTGATGTGCCAAGAATTTTAGTAATTAGTTCATGTGTGCCATGAGATGCAAAGGGTTGAAAGTCCCTGCCTTAGAGTAGGGGAATGTTGAAAATGGAAGTGACCTATAGCCATATATCAGCTACTTATTGCTGTTGTAACAAATCATCCCAAATTCAGTGTCTTCAAAGGATACAATTTTATTATCTTAACGGTCCTGGAAGTCAGAAGTCTGAAGTGGACCTCACACGGCTAACATCAGGGTTTGGCAGGGCTGTATTCTTTTCTAGAAGCTCCAGGAGAGAATTTCTTTTCTTGCTTTTGCCAGTTTCCAGAGGCTGCCCACATGGTGTGGCCTGTGACCCTTCCACCCTCGGCTGCACAGCCGCTGACCTCTCCTCACAGGGCCGAGCCCGGCCCGTCTTCACCTCCTGCGTGGCCAACAGAGCCCTGTCATTGCACGACTCCGTTCTGCCTCCCCCGCTTACAAGGGTCCTTGAGACCACATCGCACTCAAGGACTACCTAGGAAAATCTCCTCCTGTTTCCCCTATTTTAAAAAGTATATTTATTTTTAGAAAGAAGGGAGACAGAGAGGGACAGACACATCAATTCGTTGTCTCTCGCTTGCCCCTAACCGGGGACCTGGCCTGAATCTAAGCAGCGGCCTTTAAATTTTAAGGCCCAATCCTCTGAGCCACTCCCGCCAGGGACAACTGATTAACACCCTTAATCCTGTGTGTAATCTGAATTCCCCATTTTTTTAATTTGTATTTTTTTAAAGATTTTATTTATTATTTTCAGAGAAAGGGGAAGGGAGAGAGACATTAACGTATGGTTGCCTTTCATCTGCCTCCAGCTACGGACCTGGCTGGAGACCTGGCTTGCAACCTGGTTATGTGCCCTGGCTGGGAATTGATCCAGCGACCTTTGGGTTCGCAGGCCGGTGCCTTGTCCACTGTGCCACCAGCCAGGGCTGAATCCCCCTTTGTCGTGGAACCCAACTCAGCTTTGGGGGTTTAGGAGGTTGGTAGGGCTGTTAGTCTGCCTACTATAGGTCATGAGACCAGTTAGAAGGTATTAAACTAAGGGATTTGTTAACAAGGACCTATTTTAGGACTTTTTGACCTCACAGTATAAACAGCATGTTTGATTATTTTATCTTTCAGCAGAATAATTTCTGCTCAGTCTCTTCTCTCTGCTTCTCATGCTAAGAATTATTTATAGTGGTCTAGCGTAAAATGATTCAAGTTGGGCTACTTAAAACTTATGGTTTCAGAATTTTCAATAATGTACAGTTACACTTAAATGATTTCAATAAACTCAACAATTTTTGAAAAAATGTTTTTTCTTATTTATTCATCAGTTATTTAGTGTGCCCCACCCTATTCCAGGCATTGTGCTGGGTACTTTTTATGTTACCACATTTTATCCTCAAAATAATTTTAAAATGTTATGGTGGCATCTTAATTTATAAATGAAAAAATAGGACTCAAGCTACAATAGCTTAAAAATCACAGATCTAAGACTTGAACACAGATTTGAGTAAAGTTAGGTATTGAGAAAAGATAGGCATGATTTTCTTACATATAACTTGATATTTTGAACTTGTTTTAATAATAATTTATGTAATTGATTATAAAATAATTTTATACAATTTCAAGTTAAATCCATAAGTCATTTTAGGTATTGGAATATTGCAGGAATCAGTACTTTAAAAAAAATCAAATTATCTGATTTCCAAAGCGTCACTTATATTTTATTTTGTCAAAATGCTATTGACTTTTTTTGCACTATATCATGTGCTTTCAGCACTTTCTTAATATTTCTCTTGTGGTTGTATCACTTACTGAATTGAGCCATAATGACTCAAAAGTTGAATTTGTGAGTTTCTGTCATCAGACAAATGAGTTGTTTATGAAGGAGAGGAATTAGGTAGTTTTCATCCTTATTTTTGTCATCAGTCACTTGTTTCTCAGTTCCAGTGTTGGACAAAATAAATCTTGTGGAAGTTGGCTTTCAGATTAAGGCTCTTCAATAAAATGGGAAAAGTACTGAATTTGGAGGCAGAAGAACTAGGGGCAAGTCCTGCCCCTGTCATTCACTGTCATAGTCATCTTGTGCAGGTTACCTTAGACTTGGGTGATTTTCTTACCTGTCATACATGTATTCTGTATTGCTGGCATTGCTGATTAATAAATGTGATAATGAACAATAATCTAAAAGTGCTTTATAAATTGTAAAGTCAGGTTTTTGTTTAATAATTTTTTACACTTAGGATTTTCAAAAAATTTTTACAACTAGAAGGAGATTTAATCTTTAATCAAGTTTTTAAAAGTTTTCAGTTGTAGAAGCCCAAATATAAAGTCAACATAGATTTTTAGTGACGTAGTCCAAAAGAGATTCCCTAATCCCATTTATTTCTATTATTCTTTTGTTATGTAACTGTTTCTTAACTCATATATATGCAGGCTTGCCCTAATATTTGTGGGTCCCAGGAAAAAGAGTACAAATGGAAGCTCTCTACTGTATGTCAGAGTATGTAAATAAAGTCAGTAAGCTCTTAAATATGTTCTCTTCTCCTTCCTTGACAAAGAGAAGCACTGGCTTGATTTTAGAATTCTTAGACTTTCCGGAGTCCCACTCTAGAGTGTGGCAGAAGTGGGCCATTCTGCATTCTGTTTCCACCCCGTGCCACCCTGCACCTCCAGGGGCCCCATGCACGCCTGTGAACGCCTCAGCCTGTGTGTCCAAGCTCCACCTCCTCCTCCCCATCTCGCTGGCCTAAGCATGCACGTAGGGGCAACACGTGTTCCCTGCCACACAAGGAATTCCTTGAGAGAACAGACCTAGGAAATACACCCTGGCAGCCGCTGCAAGTGGAAGTGAGACTGTTTCAGCCGAGAACCTTGTGCACCTGGAGGTGTTCAGGGCTGGGGTTGGGGGGAGGGGGAAGCACACCCTTTTGGCACTGGGGATGGTGTGGCAAAAGAGCCAGACCCTCTAAGTTGTGCATCCTGAAGAAGGGGCCTCTCTTGCCTCAGCTAAAGGAGGCTGTTTTCTTTCTAAGCAGTGGCACGGATTTGTGAAGTTAGTTGGGGAGATTGGAACCCAGGTCTGGCTGACTTGGAAGGCCATTCCCTTAATCACACTGTTACCTTGGGAATAGCTTTCAGTGTCATGGACAATTTAGGGACTAATGAATTTAGTATGTTTAGTGTTGTCGGTCAGTAGTGAACTTGGGGGAGGTTCTGTGGGTTTAAAAATACACTTTGTTTGGAAGCAAAAGAGGAACTTTGGAACAACACAACATGGAAAAGGCCACACAAAATGATATAAAATAGGTTAAATATCACATGTTTTTATATCATGTTCGTCTTTTGATAAATAAAAACTTGTCATCATATATTCAGATGGGTTTATTGAAATCACTTAGCAACCTTAAATCTAAAAATCTGATCCAGTTACATAGCTACATGTAATCATTTATTGGTTCCCTAATTCCTTCAGTGAAAAGTCCAAATGTTTTAGCATGATTTATGACACTTTTGATAATCTAACCCATTGCCTTTTAGTCTTTATCTCTTATCATTCTTCCAACATGCATCTAGTTTTCTTGTCATGCTAATCATTACTTCATCTGTAAATATTTCAGTTTATGTCTCTTCATACAGAAAGATTGTTGCATTGAAAACAACTGCAAAACCAATTTCTCACCGAAAAATAACTATAATTCCTTCATAATCAAATATCTAGTCAAAGTTAGTCTAAAGTCTCTTTTAATCTGTAGTTCCCCTTCTTTGTTTTGTTCCTTATTATTTTTTGCTGAAGAAACTGAGGGATTTGTAGAGTTTTTCACATTTTGGCTGTTGTGGATTGCATCCAAGTTCCTTTTGCTGTGTTTCCTGTAAGTCATTTAATACATTTTTATTTTTAAAAATACAGAAGTTTTATTAATATGTCCTATTTGCCTAAATTGCTGTGTGGGTGATTAAGATAAAGGCAATCCTTTTCATAGTATTACCCTTTTCATGTGAAATTCAAGCTTTATAACACAAAAAAATGAATGTTACAGTTAGCTATCAGTAGAAACCTGGGTACTGCACATATCACAAGGTGGAAATAAACCTTGTGTTGTGAACATGGCGGTTTAGATGTGGAGAAAGTGAAGTAAAATAAGTGCTTCACTTGCATGAAACTGAAAACAAACATAAAGGTAAAACTCAGAAGACTGACAGTCTATGTAATATGTTCTTGGATCAGTTTTTGCCCCTTTTATCTCTTTAAAAGTAATTGCTTATTGGTAGCTTATGGGAAAAAATTGTTGCTTGCCATAAATAAAACCCAAAAGACATCAACCCACTAATGTTTGACGCATGACTGCAATTAACTACACATTCATTGTTTTTGGAAGGTTGGTTTTAATATGAATTTTTAAGTAGATAATTACTACGATTCTTCTTAAGGCTGAAAAACTAGCATACTGGCTTACTGCTATAAACAATTGAAGGGAGCTGAAATGCCTTGGAAGTTCGCCTTATATCAAATTACTCTGAGGTGCTGACTTTGCTTCTGACTGCAGAGCAGTTGCCCCTTTCCCTTGGCTGCACTCTCCTGTCCTGTCTTACACATTCTTGTAGTTTCTCTTTGTTTTCCGTCATTGCTCCCGGTCCTCTGCCAGCTCCTTCAGCTTGTGTTTTGGGGTTTCACTAGAGCTGCTTTCCTTACTCCCTCCACACACTGTGCTCCAGGCGAGCTGCGTCTGTCCCGTTTCCTGCTCCCTTCCCGGGCCGCCTCCCTGCCCTGGTCCTCCAGGCCTGAAGGCCAGGGTGGAAGGGTTATAGCTACAATGCAGTTTTATCTGTTGTTGGGAAGCCCTTCCTCTGTGTTTTATTCTTACTAAGGAGTTCCATGTTTTATCACTTGAGACCTTTTATTCCTTCATGTCGTTTTTAAAATATGTGTGTGTTTTCCCCCATAGAGGAACCTATGCTCTGTAGTAGATGTGATCGTTCTCCCCTTCTTTGTGCATATTTATAATTTCCACTTAAGTCCACATACTGGTGATTTAATCACTTTCAGTATTTGTATACAAGTGTTTAAAATTGATGAATTCCCTAATGTGGGGAGGGGAGTATGTGGGAAAATTATTTCACCAAGAGGGAAAGACCTGAGTCCCCACTCAGTTTCAACACCTCTGTACTTTCTTGCCCAAATTTGTTTGCCCCCTTCTCTCATGAAGGGACAGAGGAAAGCAGATCAGATAAAAACTTTATAATTTTGTAAGCATTACCATTTATATAAGGGCTAGATGTCATCCTTTTTCATTCTGTTCTGTTTCATTTTCTAGTTCCAGTCCTACTAAATTTATATCATGTCTTGCTATTATATTAAATCATGACCTGTGGTTTGAAAAACACTAATAAATCCTTGAGTGTCCTCAATATTGAAATATCTCTAAATCTTCCATATATTCCTCATGGTTGCTATAAAAATAATTAATTTATTACATGATATCATCTTTATGTTTTGCTGTAATTTTTTCTTAGAAATTTTGGACATGATATTAATATAAGTGCCTTCATGTGTGTGTGTGTGTGTACATATATATATATATATATATATATATATATATATATTTTTTTTTTTTTTTTTAACTCCTATTTTTTTTTTTTTTATGTAGCATATGTTCTTTGGGACAAAGGCCTTTGCCTTTATTTTTCATTTTTAAAAACTGGTATTTTGAGATTGACACACTTATAAAAAAATGACAAGTGAAATAAAAGGAAATTATTTCACTTTGTAAAGACATGGAGAGTAGAGTGCAAGGCTGATGGTCCATCACCCCTGAAGACTTGAACATTTCTGTGAATAAGGGAGGATATTTTCCTATATAACTACAAGTTAATCATAAAATCAGGAATGTTGGGATCTAAGAGGAAAACAAAAGTAAACACAACTAAGTGGTTTTGACAGAATTTGGTGAATGCTTATATAGGGAAAAATAAAAAATATAACACTGAGAAAACCTTTTTGTATGTTGTATGTATGTGAATTAGGAATTGATCTACATTTAAAATGTCTACTTAACACCTCATTCCTGATATTCTGTGGGAACATAGTTTTAAAATATTTCATTCTAATAGAAATATTTGATCATAGATTATTGTCTTCTGTTAAGATTTAATGTTAAGTAATTAGGATTTTGAGTCAAGTGATAGAATCTATTGGAAAGCTTTACAGAAGTGAGATATTTTGGAAATCGTCATATATTATGTGGATAGTATCAGTGAGTTAACGGTATTGAATGAAAACAGCACAAAAGTCCTTGTCTTATATTCCTACCCTGACCTCTCTGAGGTTCCAGTTCCAAATTTCCAGTTACTAGAGCTCTTCAAACTCTGTGACAAGAATTAAACTTGTCATGCACACATACACTTTGCCAACTAAGTTTCCTGTTTCTTTTACTTTCTGCACCAGTACTTCTTTTAGAAACCAAATATTGACCTTTCCTGTTCTGCAGCCATATCCGTCCATATCTAGGTGATTTCTACATCTTGGAAAGGGGGGAATCTTACATTTCATCCTAGCTTTCTTGCTAGTGTATAGGCAGTTTAAGAAAGTCACTCACTTTTTGTGCTCAAATTAATCCTTGTAAATTATGGTAGTTGAACCAAATGTGACATAGTGATTGAGAGTATGTGTTTCATAATGAGGTGCTTTTGCCTTTTTTTCCCTTTTTCTCATTTGAGGACATGTTCAAGTGATATTTTGTAGAGCGAAAGGAAGAGAGAAAGAGGAAACATCTATCAGTTGCCTCCCACACACACCCCCAAACAGGGATGGAACCCGAAACCTTGGCAGGTGCCGTTACCAGCAGTTGACTTGGCGACTCGGTGACTTAGGTGTACTGGACAAAGCTCCAGCCCCCAGGTCCACCTGGCCAGGGTGAGGCTCTCCCTGTGATCCCTGCTGCATCATTCAAGTAGCTTTGTGACCTTGGGCAAGTTCCTTCTCCGTGCCACTCAACTGAGGGTAACAGTAGCCCACCTCTCACAGGATTATTTTGAAGATTGAGTCACTATACTCCTATAGGTAATAATAACAGTGCATGGTACATAGTAAGAGCTAAAGTGTTAGTTCTTATTATTATCATTATTTTTTTTTATTTTTTTTTAGGTTCTATCATTTTGTAATTCTAAGAGTTTATTTTCTACTTGCTCCATTACCACTATAACCCTATTATTCAGGATTAAACTTGTTATTCTGTGTAAAATGCTTAGAATACTGCTGGGCGCTTGATGAATAAAGTGAGACTTGATGAGCATTAGCCCTTATTATTGGTTATTGTGATTTTTATCTAGATGACCTGTCAGGTCATTCAGGTCCTGTCCTTGCCATTAGTAGTCAGTCCTTTGCCTTGAATTTTCTCTTCTGCTGTCCAGATTGGTCTTTCTAGCACAGTGTTCATATTTTACTCTGTTTTTTGTTTTTTATTTTATTTTACTTTATTTTTAGAGAGAGGGGAATGGAGGAGGAAAGAGAGGGAAGTGTCATCATAGGTTGCCTCTCACATGACCCCAGTTGGGGACATGGCCTGCAACCCAGGCATGTGCCCTGATTGGGAATCAAACCTGCGACCTTTCAGTTCACATGCTGGTGCTCACCCCACTGAGCCACGCCAACCAGGACATGTTACTCTGTTTTGAGATCTTTGATGCCTGAAAAGAAAAAAAAATTTTAAAGGATTCTTTGATAAAGGTATCAGATGACTTGCCAAGACCAAATTAAAACAAAAACAAAAACAAAACAACAATATAATGAAAGAAGTAAACTTAAATTTCAAAGCAGTGAAAATTATGTTTTAGCAATTTAAGGGCACTGCTTACTAAAATAGTCTCATTTTTATGGAAGGAAAAGTTATGGACTTGCTACTTATTTATTTTTGTCAAGGAACTAAAACTAAAATTTTATCTGAAAATATCAGCAGTTCAGTTAAAATAGAATGAGGAATAAAGGTCAGAAAGATTTAGGAAAATTAAGGTTTAAGGAAAAATTTAAGTGTAGTTAGTCATTTGTAGCAGCTCTCATGTGTTTATTTAAAAATTGTTTTTAGAATTTAAATGAAAAATAGCTTCATTTCTCTGTTTTAAAATTAACATCGTTAGCTTATTGTTAGAAGAATCATAAGAGACCTTATCTAATTTCTTAAAGAGAAGTGGCTTGTTTTGCGTTCATTTGCATGACCTGCTCTTTAACCCCTTGCTCGCCTTCAGCTATTTTTATATCTTGAGTATTTTAGAATGTCATAGGGAAAAGTGTTGTCCTCTAGTAAAAATTTAGTCGGATTTGGTGTTCTAATACTGAGAGCTCCATAAAGCTATTTCACCACTGTTTAAGTTTTCAGGTGATTTTTTAAAGTTAGGTTTTTAACGTATGCTTTCAAACACTTGGCTGCAGGAAACGGCAGAGAGAGAGTTAATGTGCTAGCTACACGGAGGGAAGAACAGTCCATAGGGGGTTAAATTGCAGAGTCTAATGGAATAATAACTGGTAGCACCATCTGCTGGCCTACTTCCGCAGAAGGAGTCAGTATTTTTAACGACATCTCTAATATTCATGCTGATGCATTTTGATGCTTTGTGCATTCATTTCTTTCCGTGCTTTGTTGGAATCTGGCTATCTGCTTATAGCTGTTGAGGGAACTCAGCTTTTTACGAGGAGTTTACAGCCTTTCTCCCATCTAAAGAGGATGAACAGGGGAGATAAACTTGCCAAGGCAGAAATGTGTTGATCAATCACAATGTGTGTTTGTGGAGGGTTGTGCATCTCTCGGTTGCAGCTTGCTAAATAGGCCATTTAGGAATCTTCTTTCAATGCTTTTTTCTTGAGCACTGCCTGGGGTGCTGAAAAAGCAGAGGGCAAGCCTTTGTCTGACGCCAAAAATGTCTTCAGTGAAGAGGCCAAGAGGAAGGGTAAGTGCAAGCCTGAATGAGTGGGAGGAGGAGGGGTTCTTTGGGCTAAAAGGCTAATGGGATTGAATAACCTTCCTTATGACTGGCTGCTGCTGCGGGAGTCGGACTGCATCGCCATCTTGAGCTTGTTGCTGTTTTCTCCAGTCTTGGTTATTTGTTACAGCCTGTAGGCCTTAAGGTGGCATTTCAGTGAGCGGGTCCAAACCCTCCTTCCTCTCCCAGTGCTGCAGCACTGCTCTGAAACCTTTGATGAGGCAGGTATAGAAAAGATATCCAGTGAAGCACGCTGGAATCAGCATGAAAATGTGTTTGGAAATTCCTGGTGGTTTTTTCCTTTGCTATAGTCAGAGGCATGTTTACGGGTAAGAACATAACCAAACTATGATCTAAGTAGATGTGGGTGAATGCGTGTTTGAAAAGGCTATTCTTTTTAAAGTGCTGTTGGTCTGCTTCCTGTGATATTGCTAAAACATTAATAATTTTAACGGAAAACTATGAAACTTGGGGTTTTTTTTTCTTCCCAGAATTGCTTGAGCAAAAATAATTGTGATATAGAAAGAGAAAAAACAGTTAACTCTTTCACGGAAAAACTAAAACTTTCTCTAATTTTAAGTATGGGAATGTGTTTACTAACTAGCTATGTTGCTGCATAGGTTGCACATTAAAATGATTTTAATGAGTTCAGGTTCTAGCTTCTTGTAAAGCAGAGGCTTCATGATTCTAAAAATCATAATAAACTTTAAGGAGTAGTCATTCTTAATTAAAATTACTATTTTTAAAGTATTAATAATTTTCAGACCTCTGGAATAAAGAAGAAAGAAGGCCTTTTATTAATTCCAAACGTACAAAATATTTACAGGATAAAATTTGAATCAGCTGTATTTACAGGGCAAAATCTGGATCAACTAATTAATCAAGAATGCTATGAAAAGATCAGTGAATCTATATTATCCTTCTTTAAACTACATTTTTAAAAGTAGTTGTTGAGCTTTTTATTTTATGCTTAACACTAATTTTTAGACTAGCAAAATGTTTTTATTTTAAATTTGTAAGACATATTGGCTCATGTATTTTACTTCTTTAAGCCTAATTGTAAATTTTCAGAGGTTTATGTTCATTGTTTCTTACGTACTCTGGTGTGTTGTGTAAGTTATATTTTGGTTTCTCCAGCCTCCGTCTTCCAAGAAGAATGATGGTTCTGGGACATACACTAAGCTGCAGAATACCCAGGTGAGGATCATGGCCGAGAAGAAGCAGAGGAAAAAGGTGGAATCCGAGAGCAAGCAAGAAAAGGCCAATCGCATCATCTCAGAGGCCATCGCCAAAGCCAGGGAGCGTGGTGAGCGCAACATTCCCCGAGTCATGAGCCCTGAAAACTTCTCGAGTGCTTCGGCTGAAGGAAGGGAGGAGAAGAGAGGTAGAAGGGTGAAAGCCAAGCCAAAGGACAAAGAGAGCAGAAAAACCAGAACTTGTTCTAAGTTAAAAGAGAAGACAAAAATTGGGTAAGTTGGTTGTATCGAATTTAATTCCTTTGATTTCTGTGTGATGTGTTTACTCCCATTTTGGAGTTTTCCGTTGTTAGATACTATGCATACTGTTTCTTTTTTGAATCAATTAGGTAATATTCCAGGATGTACTCATTTTTACCATCCTGGGAACATAACTTTTCTTACATTAATATTAGTAAAAGGAATTTAAGAGGAAAAAAATGTATGTAAAAAACAGGAAAAGAAAAACAAAGCAAAACCGCCCAGATTGCTGTTTCAGTTTCAAATTTACTTTCTTTACAGAAAATGAATTAAATTTTAAAATAATATTTTATTAACCTCTTAGTTGTACTCCATTGGGCAACTTATACTTTGGAAACATAAAATACAGTATTTTCTCATGACCTTGGACTAAATGGAATGGCAAGAAAATTAAGATGATTTTGATCAATAATAAGCAGCCCTTTGCTTTTACAGTCTTTCTGATAGAAATAAAGAGGCCAGGTGAGGATTAGTGCCCCAAGAGCATTATAGGGACAAAGAATTGCTCTAGGAGTATTTGTTAGTCCTGGGAGTTTTTATTTTGACAAATTATCTATTTTCAAAAATAATATATAATACATGTTACTTGCATGAAGGGTAAAAATAACCTAAGGCCAGCATAGGTTGGAATTGCTTTTGTAGGAATATTTGGTCATTTTGCAAGCTGTGTATGAAATATTGGGTATTTACTGTCCTTTTTTCACACAAGAAAGTACCCAATAAAGAAAGAATTCCTCTGTAATGAAAATCTTCATTTGTTTAACTTATTAATATATTATATAGATATTTAGAACTCAATATCTAACAGTTTTGTAAAAGAAATTAATTCTCAGCATTTTAAATGTAACCACAAAACTGAGTTATGTTGTTAGGTCCTGATCAGTCCAAATCATCAAATAACATGGCTCTCTCGCAATAATTGATACCATTTTTTTGTATTTTATTTGTAGACAGCTAAAATGAAAGTTGAAAGATAACTTTCTACTCCTTTTATATTTAAAGGTTTTGGTATAAAAGTATTTTTCATACTGTTGTGTGTCTAACTTTAATTTATGAAACCCCATATTTGATCTTTTAATGTATTGAAAGTTTACATAATTAAAGTCAGAAATATAGACCAAGTAGTGTACTTCTGAAAGAGTATTTAAAAACAATGCATAAAACGAAATTTGTAGAGAAACTTGAAAAGTTACAGAAAGTTGAAATCTGGGGGTAAAGGGATAGCTAATAGCTAGAGACAAAAGATACAAGTGAATTGGGGTTAAGGGAAAAAATGTGCAAAAGAAAAACAATGTGTGTAAGGGAAAATTAGAAATAGTGAAATTATAGTAGGGAAGCATGGATTTTTGAAAGATGTAAATTGATATGGTTAGGAACGGTTAATTTACTGCAGGCCAGAATCTGATTTATTTGTGATGTTTGTATATTTGTTAACAATAGATTAACAATCAATTAATTTTAATATTATACAGCACTGATCAGTATAGTATTTAGTTTTGTTAGAGGTAGCATTCTTGAGGAGATAAGGTGATAATTGTACTGGAAAGATAGATATTAATATTATTGATAATGTTATGTATAATATATATGTGGCAAGATGCTGAGTAGTTGCCAAAAACTATTTTTGAGAATATAGGACTTTTTGATCTAGGGTTTTTATAAATAGTAGGCAGGTAGGTACAATTGAAGCTTGCCTACATGTTGTTATTAAGCTGTTAGAATAAAAATTCCCCGATCATCTTTATCAGACAAAGGTTAATTATCATTTTGGAGGAAAATGTATACTTAGAAATGAAACTCATATACAATCTAGAGTTGCTCTAGTAATTAGATGAAATATTTTACGTCTCTGCTTTCCAGTAAGCAGGTATATTTTATAATTTCAAATTTGCCAAGTTCTTAATTTTTAGGTGACATTCTCATTTAAATAGTCTAGTTGCATAATTTTAATTAACAGCATTTTGTGATATAGTAAATATTTTCTTTAAAATTTTTGATGAATTGGGCCGTCGCTAATCTCAAATACTTGATATCAGGTAAAATTGAAGGGAATATATTTTGGAACTTAACCATCAATAATGTAAAACATAAAGTTTAAAATAACTAAATTTGTAAACAATAAGTTAGGTTTATACCTAGTCAGAGTTGGTGTTTATTTAACATATATTTGATTTGATAGACTCTAAGAAGACTAATCTGCCTCTGTCACTTCAGGTTAATGTTTTAACCATACAAAAAGTAGAGTGTCCTTCTTTCTCAGAGTGCTCTGAGATATAGTCTCATTTAATCTTTTCAGCAGTTAGATGAGTTAGATGATGTGGTTAAATTCTTTGGCTTTGGAGCCAGTTGCATTTGTTCACATTCCAGTTTTGTTGTTTATAAGAGTTGTGACCCTGCACAAGCACTTAACTTCCTTAACCTTTAGGTTTTTATAACATGAAAGTGGGGATAATGATAATACTTGCCTTGTAGCATTTTGCGAATAAAATGATTTAATAACATTGAAAGCAAACATAACCGTGCCTACAGTGCATTTAATAGTAACGTTAGCTATTTGTTGTTTTCTGAAAACATACCTAGCATGTAGCTGGTTAAGGAAAACCCAGGGCCCAGAGCTACACCCCTTCTTCTAGCCTAACTTATTTTTTAAAAAGATTTTATTTATTTACTTTTAGAGAGAGGGGAAGGGAGGGAGAAAGGGAGAGAAACCTCATGTTAAAGAGAAACATCGATCCCTGGCACCCTCGCAGGTGCCTTGCCAGGGAGGAACCTGCGGCCCAGGCATGTGCCCTCACTGGGAATCTGACTGGCAACCTTTCGCCTTGTGGGATGGGTGCCCAACCAACTGCGCCACACCGGTCTGGGCAACAGGTTAACTTACTAATGGCTTTTTTCCTGTCAACACACCTGAGTTTATCAGGTTAGCTTAAGTACATTTAGGACAGGTAAACTTTGTTTGAAATATGCCTGGAGTTTGAAAGGGTTGTCCATGGTTAGGTGGAAGGGTGTGGGTTGAAATAGGAGTGACGTGACAGGCATAAAATAAAGAGGTAAGACTGCAAACAGCTCTTCTACCTGAATGTTTTCATGATCTTGGCAGTCAGGTTCTAACAAGCTGCCTTTCAAGTGGAATAGCAGGAATTTATTAAGTAATAGGTGCATAATAGATGCTTCATGAACAGAATGGAATGAATGCATGAATAAAGGATTGAGAATGTAAATATTAAAAGATAAATGGTTGAATTTGGTTTGTTAAATCAAAAACAAATGGCAAGGTAGTCAATCCTCATGAAACCACAGGGACATAGTTGGTTTAGTAATAGTGGAAAGTTAAATCCTAAGATAAAATTTATTCCAAGACTTCCACTAGAATTTTGTTAAGGCTCCATTCAGTTTTACAGATTATGTAGTAGAATATTACATGATGAAACATTTTTAAATTTATGGTTTATCAGTTAAATTTTGTTTCCGTGTTATCAGTTAGAATTTACTTCTTGTGTTAATAGATTATCAGACATAGGTAGAATGCTTTAAATATCTAATGGTCTTATGACTCTGTTAGTGTCATCAGTAATAGTCCTTCATGATTAATATTTTCGTGAATTTATTGATAATTGTTCTTTTTGTTATAGGAATGCTAGTTATCAAGCGCCAGAAGTAGCTTTTCTCTTTAGTTAAAGCAGGAACTTCTAAATTAGGAAGCACTTGTCATACTCAAGTAGGAATTAAGGATGTCATGTTATAAAGAAAAACAATGAAATGCTGAATAATCTCAAAATTATGTTGTGCCCTTTTTGGCTTTAGTCTTTAAATTCCCAAGAGGGAAGAAGGAAAATACATTTGTTAATTAGCTACCATCATATATACATATATCTATGTGTATATTTCTGAAAGGAAACTAACATGCATGTTCACATACATACCTACAGAGGGGCATTTAGTCAACATGTAAGGGGAAAATAATGTAAATACAATCTGAGGGAAAAATAAGATGAATTCAGAAATGGGAAATGATCACTTTATAGTTTATGTTAATCAAGTGATAAATGTAGTCCTGATTGCATGTGCTCAAGAAAACAGGAACTTAGTATCTGTTAGGATAAACTGTAATGTAGTAATTATTTAATTGTTTCTTGGCATATGATAAGAAAGTAGTTTGAGAAAATCACCTTTCCGTTCTCTGCACCTTTGGCTCCATAACACTATATTTATTCTTCTGGTTCTTGCTAAAAATGTATAAATTTATGATGTAATGTAAATTATTAATCATATGCCATTAGTAGTCTATAAGTTCTATAATTTTTAAATTCCCAGCAGATAAAATGTTTCACTGATTTCATTCCTAACATCTAAACTGAAACTCAGTGAAAATCGGAAACATCTGCATCTACAGAATGTATTATGTATACATTATTAGTATAAACTAAGATTTACAAGTTTCATTTTTAAGATGTTTACCTTTACATAAATTATATTTGTAAGGTTTATGATTAGCAAACAATGCACTTTATTTCGTTGAAATAAAATGTCATTTGACAATAAGACAATTATTTTATGTTACTAATAAAGAAAAAATGTTGCCTGCTAAAATTATGGTATATTGTTGATTATTAGATGAATCTTGATATCATAGATATTCATATGTATACAAAAATATGTATCTTAGAAGTTTAATGTTCCTGTTTGTCAATAATTTTTTTTTAATAATTTTTAACATAAACACCATTTTCTTTTTTTAAAGCAGAAATACTTTTTTTTTTAAAGATTTTATTTCATTATTTTTAGAAAGAGGAAGGGAGAGAGGCAGAGAGGGAGAGAGACATCAATGTATGGTTGCGTTTTACCTGCCTCCAGCTACAGACCTGGCTGGAGACCTGGTTTGCAACCTTGTTACTTGCCCTGGCTGGGGAATCGAACCTGCGACCTTTGGGTTCACAGGCCAGCGCCTTATCCACTGTGTTACCAGCCAGGGCGAGAAATACTTTTAAGAATAAAAATTAAACTGCTAAAATTGAATGTTAGCTGTAATTGAAAAAATAAAATTAAAAAAAAGAAAGAAAAGAAACTGCTGGTTGATGCCGTCCTGCTAACCCAAAGGTCGCTGGATTGATTCCCAGCCAGGGCACATATCCAGGCTGCAAGCCAGATTGCAAGCCAGGTCCCTAGATGGATGTGGTGAAAGGCAACCATACATTGATGCTTCTCTTCTTCTCTTCCTTCCTCCCTGCCCTTCTCTCTGAAAATGATAAATAAAATTAAAAAAAAAAAAAAGAATTAAACTGCTGATAACTATATTGACTATGATTAATCCTTAGCAACCTTATATGAAACGACTAAGTAAATACAACTTTTTGAAAAAAATGATGTCCAACCTAAAATAGTAAGTAATTTATAATCCAGGCTACAAAAATCTTACAATATAATGGTAATTTCAGAAATCTAAGATTAACTAAAACACAACCCTTTTAGAACTTGATTGTTTTTCCAGATGAGTTTAAGCTGGAGTCTGAGTTGAGCCTGAAGCAAGAGTAATTTTACCAAATTAAATATTCCTTTAAAAAAAAGTTTATATTTGATAACTTCAAAAGTAATCCTAGTGTTTTTTACTTGGCTTGCAAACAGATTACAATGTGCACATATTTTTGCTCGTTCCTTCACTTAGGGTGATTTGGTTGCTCCAGTTACAACAGACGGACTAATTGAATAAGATTCATTGTCCAATTACTGCAGGGTTGAAACAATCGACAGGGGGCAGTTGCGGATAGGCATTGTAAACTGCAGCCCGCTACCCAGACTTCAATAATGTGGGCAGGGTTTAGATGAGTGCATAAATTACATCTGGAAATCACATGCAGAGATCAAATACAAACAGGTTTCCTAGTGCCACAGACTTATCAAAGGAGTTAACATTTCAAATTTATACTTAGTTTGAAATTGTCCTTTGCTGTCTGAACCAAGGTATGTTTTGATATGTAATTATTATAGTAGCCAGAACTTTCGATGCTGAAGTTCACTGATATATTCCTTTAATGGCTTAACAAAAGAAAGCTTGCATGAAACCTTTGTTATTAAAATAGCCTGTATTCTATTTTTGCCTTTGGTGGTATTTCTAGGACTAGCAAACTATTAGTTGATTTCAAGACTGTATCAGTGAAATTTTAAGTTTCATTTATAATGAAATTTTATTAGAATTAATATCGTAAACTGTTTCTGATCCATGATGAAAGAATGGAATGCTCTTTGATAGTTTAGTGTTTTACTTACATGTTTATTGGTTTTATTATTTTTGGGTCTTCTGATTTCCTTCAGATAACATTTATGACTACCATCTGTTATTATACAGTAAATAGAGATTTTTGGTTGTTTGAAAGCCAGGTAAACTTGAATGTTAATAACTTACTAAAGACCAAAGAAGACCAGATTGTCTTTTATTAAACTAGTGACTTTGGCAATTTATTTCATCTTTTAGAGCTGAAGTTTTTCGACTAGCTCAGTGGTACTAATACCTACCTTATGTATTTCAGAGTTTTTCTCTGACAGGCAAAAGCACTTTGATTTTTTTTTTTTTTATTAAAGATTTTATTATTTCCAGAGATGGGTAGGGAGAGAGGCGGAAAGAGATATCAATGTATGGTTGCCTTTCACCTGCCTCCAGCTATGGGCCTGGCTGGAGACCTGGCTTGCAACCTGGTTATGTGCCCTGACTGGGAATTGAACCAGAGACCTCTGGGTTCACAGGCTGGCTCCTTATCCACTATGCCACCAGCCAGGGTGATCTTTTAAATGTTCTGTAAATAATAGTTTATTATTCTGAATATTTGTTCTCAGAGTACTCTACTTTCACTGTCCTGAACAAATTGTTTTCAAATCTGGGAACACATCAGAATCCCTTGAAAAGTTTTTAGAAGTATGACTGGGTCTCACCTGCTAGATCATTAACTATAGAAGGCCAAAGATTGTGGACTTGGATACATCTGGGGCCAGGGTGCTTCCTTCAGGCTCGAGATCCACCATCTCGCAGAGGAAAAAAAGGGAAAACAAAAAGAATAGATTAAATTAAATCTCCCAGGAACAGTATACAGGGAGGGAAGAAGGAGACAGAGGTTTGAGAAATGCCCAATTTTAAGAGTTGTCAAGGACTGAGTCTTGCTGAAAAACAGCGCGAGGAGCAGGTGGAGAAAGAGGAGCCAAAGCAGTTCAGCAAGAAGCAGAAGACCGAACACTATTGTGGAGCCAAGGGTGCAGAGAAGGAAAAGGTGACTGGTGGTAGGTTGGCATTACAAAAGTCATTTGTGACCTTAGACTTCGCTTGAGGAGTTTAGGTTTTAGAGAGAGGTATTGATTTCTACCTCTCTTCTTACTGTCCGTATGACTTTGAACAGGTTATTTAACTTCTCGAAGCTTCAACTTCCTTTGATATAAAATAATACTATTTCCCTCTCAGATTGTAGGAATATCAAGTGAGATAAATTGTATGTAAAGTTCAGGTTATAGTGGGTTGAGAAATGAAACTGAAACAGTAAGTAAAGATAACTTTTTTAACAACTATGGATGAGAAGAAGGAAGGACAAGATCATGTGGTGTCTAATAATAGACAAGACTTCAAGGGAAACTGTCATTTGAAGAAGGGACCCTAGTAAGGAAAGGACTAGAAGAGGGAGGAAGCAGCCAATAAAAGTGGTTACAGGGAGTGAAGAGTAACTGGTTGGCTCCTAAATGTCATTTCTCAATATCTTTTTGTACTTCTATTTCCTGGTTCCAACATGAGCTATATTTCACTCAGAAGAGTGCAGGTGAGACACCAATTAAGAACTGATTTGTTAAAGGTGATAATTATACCAATACAATAGTCTGAATTTCTAGAATTTTTTCTTGCCCCACATGTAATCATGAATAACCAAGTCCAACTGGTTCTGCTTCCAAAATAAAAAATGGTGTCTTGTTTATACCACTCCACCATAGCCCTGTCTTGCTCACTGGAATTGTCATTTGTCTTGTCCCTGGTTTCCCTGCCATGCATTTCACTTCCTCCTGGGTGCATTGCTCTCATTTAAAATTCTTTCCCCTCCCCCAGTTTTATTGAGACATAATTGGCATGTAACATTGCATTACTTTAAGGTGTACAACATAATTTAATGTATGTATATGTTGGTAAATTATTACCACAAGTTTAGTAAACATGTCATGTAGTTATATATTTTTTCTTGTGATTAGAACTCTGAAGATTCACTCTTAGCAACTTTCAAATATGCAGTGCAGTATCGTTAACTATAGTTTCATCCCCAGAACTTCCTCTTTTAAAATCTCATATTTTTCACTTTCCTTTTTTAAAAAATTCATTTCATGTTATCTCAGTGCCATTGTTATTAGTGGTCAACATGATTCTTCTTAAATTCCTGTCCTATAGAGGCCAAAAGCTAGCTAGCCTTCAACCAAAAGGTTAATGAACTCCTTGTATGTCATACAAGGGACCATCCTTAGTGATGGTCATCTCCTGGTTTTCTTCCTCCTGCAGTGCTCTGTGTGTTCCTGACACACTCTGTTCACTGCGTATTCTCATTCTTCTGTGGGGCCCCTACCGGGAACGTACCCGACCTCTTTCTTACTACCTCTTGAACTCCTTTTTATCATTCAGACCTCCGAGTTCACCTTTCCTCTAAAGAAAGCCTCCTTTACTATTGGATAAATATATATTAGCACATCATCCTTTATGTTCTCATTACATCCAGTGCTAAGGTCCATTTTAGAATTTCAGTGGTAATTGCATTCTAATAATACTTTAAGGTTAGAAACTGTGTCCGATTTCTCTTCAATTCTAGAACCTAGGAAAAATGCCTGCAATGTAATTAGACATAGCGGTCATTAGTTGAGGAGTTACTGTGTCGTGACTTTGTTAAGATGTGCCATGTGTTATCCCCTTGATTCTTAAACAACAGAGGCAGCTGGTGCAATCTCCCTATTTCTAGGCAAGGAAACTAATGCTAAAAGAGATCTGGTAATTTGCCCAGTGTCTCACAGATTGGTAAATGGTGGAATCAGGTTTAAAGTCTTTGTACAGTGGAATTTCAAGTGCATACTCTTAAAGTTCATGTTCTGCACATGAACAAATGATACAAAAATTCTGAGTTTCCCGTGTTTGGAATGTAGATATCTAAACTAGAATCCTCCTGATTAACAAATGGGCATGGTTTGGGAGTAGCATGATAACTTCAAGATCATGTCCTCCCGTCTGTTGAGCCACATCAGGAAATGTGGGGACGTGGTATTTCCTCTGATCAGGAGCAGAAAATGAAAAACTCATTTTCATTGTAGACATTTGTATTTCATGTGCATGTGTAATATGTAAATGTATATACATATACATATTTATGAGAAATAAGCAGGCAGACTGTTAATATAAAAAATAAAAGTTCATATGCCTTAGGAATTTATAGTACATCTAAACCATGCCTTAACATAAATGAAATTATTAAAGAGCAATTAATTTTTAAAGTGTTTTATGGAAGGGAAAAATTACTTTGGGGAATAGGTGAGATTTGAGGGCAGTAGGTGTAATTTGAATTCAGTAAGAGGTAGAGGAGAGGGGAAACACCGCTTATTTCAAATCTACAAGATAACAAAATGAGTGAATTATTTTCACTATTAAATACAGTTATGTGAACTGACATTTTTTCCTGTGAAAAATAATCTTCAGCCTAAGAAGTGATAGAACTTGACCACCTTGCTATGCTTAGAAGTACATTAAATATTAATCAGTGTTTGTTCCAGTAAAGTGCAGGTTTTGTCTTGAAAATGTCATTATGGATTTCATGATAATTATCACCTTTGGTTGAACAGTAAAGTGATATAAAATGGCATAAAGCTTATCATGGCAATCTTAATTTGACCAAAAATGAAAAAATGTAAAAAGTTCTTACTGTGTACTCTTGTCCTATTGAAACAGCAAACTCATTATTACGTTGGGTAAGAAACAAAAGCGAAGGAACGAGTCTTCAGATGAAATATCCGATGCAGAGCAGATGCCACCCCGTGCATGCAAAGAGGAAGACTCTCAAGTGAGTGTTACATGTTTTTCTGAGACACGAAGACTGGTAGAACGATTTAGATAGTATAGTATTGCTTTATAGATATTGACACTGTAGCTTAGTAGTAAAAATCCGTCTACTGTAGCAGAACCGATCGCTAGATCAGCATGACTACAATGTGCGCCTAGCAGGGTTGCCATAGAATGTTGGACCCTGGGGCAAACTTACAGACCCCACGTTCTTCACACAATGAACCTGAAGCCCAGAGAGGCTGAGTAATAACCCAAAGTCCCCGCTGGCTTTGAGCACGGAGAAATATCTAATGATATGCTGTACTTACAAAGTGATATTGAATGAACTTAATGATGGAAATATTAATTTTTAAAATCACCTCCAATGATAAAGCAAATGAATTGAATCATTCATAGATTCCTTTGGTCTGCTTCTGTCAAAGAGAAAGCTAAACATTGATATTAAAAATCCCCTAATGTAGACAAAAATACTGTACTTTTGGCCTTTTTTTTTAATAGTGGATATTTAAAATAACCTTGTAAAGTTATAAAAATATATATAGTGAAGGTCATAATAATTCAGGCCACCCTCTGCTCTCTAATAATTAAAGTATTACTATAGGCCGTCGGGGTGGTGGCAGTTGTTGAATTACGGGGCCAGAAAGCCCCTGAACGGCCTTTCTTCTTCCTCATGCAGCTCCTTATCCAATGGGAGAGTAGTGGCTCAAGGCTCCTGGGCTGCTGCACCAGTTGAGGTAAGGGCAGTGACTGAAGCTCCTAATACTCCATGGCCTGGCTCTTTCTTCATGTTATCCTTAACTTAGGTGAACTTATAATTAACTTACTCAACATGAGAAATTTTAGCTTAGTTTTTACTAGAATAATGCTGGCCATTTTTCCACGACGTAATTACCAAGCAATGAAATGGTAGAATAGGTTTTAACACACACAATTCTTCCATACCCTTCACTGGAGTGTTAGTTTGCTTTGATATGTGTTGCTTTAACACACACACACACGTGCACACACACACCAATTAAATGGGAAAGGAAGAAAATATTTTCTAATAAACACTAATAAATCTATATTATTGCTATTTAAATGTATCATTATGTAAATGATGGAGAGATCCATATAGCTTTCAGCCAGTAGATTTGAAGGCTTGAAAAGTAATTCAAGCTTAAGATTTGGAGTCAGGTAGAAATCTAAAAATAAAAATGTGATGTTTTAATTTTTTTATCTTTAATCTCAATAGAGATTACTTCAGTAGTATGACTATATATAGACATAAATTATTTGAAAGTCCTGAGTAGATTATATTAGGATTACAGGAAACAAGTATTTTTAAGTACTTTTCAGTACTGCACTTTTAAGTATAGAACAATAGACTGATCTTTTGTAGCCATTAAGGCATAAGAAGAAAGCTAGAAAAAATAAATTTGAAGAAAGAATTTATCACTATTTTAGATTATGGTTTGAAAAACATGGAGGGAGAAAGTTAGAAAAATCACATTAGCTAAAAACAGGAGCATCAAATTAGTTTTTATATATTTTAAGTAGTAGAGCTATTGTAGGACAGAGAAAGATAATTGGTGAGAGTGTCACCTCATTTGCATTTGCCTGATACATAATTATACAATCTAGTGTGATACAGTTTATGATAAAATCAGCTATAACCTTAAAACTCAGCATCTTTTAGATTAATGAAGTCTTCATAGGATTAGAGAGCAGTTTATAATAAGTGGCCCTCATTCTGTCCTGGGAGAAATTACCTGAATGTGTACTGCTGTTAGTTCCAAGGATTCTTTCAGGCCACTCACTGTTGACTGAAGACTAAGCAAGGCATTTCAAAGTGGTAATTGATGCCTAAGTGACTAGAAAGGAAACTAAAGCTGAAAGTACCTGATAGAACCTTTTAAAACTATATTGAATTATTCTCAAAACTTCATTTATTTAGAAGATTTGTGCCTAGTGAGATCTAATATTGGTAACACATTATTAGAATAATAAATGTCACATTAGTTATTTATTTAAACTATTCTTGAACACTAAGAACTTAATAGAAATCTAAACATTCCTTTAGTCTACTATTAAATTAGAGATCCTTAGAGTTTTTCCCCCCAGGAAATAATAAATACTTCATAGCTTTCACAACAGGATGTGGGAAAATGGGGTTTCTAGAAGTCCTTTTATTATAATTTTTATACGCCACCTTCCTGTCTTTGACGTTAAAAAAAGAGGTACCTTGAGTTTTGAAATGTAAATAAGGTCGTCTTGGCCAGGAGCTGGTAAATGGGGCGCGGAGCTGGCTTCTGCATTTGGCTAAGCTAACTCAGCATGTTGGCTGCTCTCTCTCTAAATATAGTGCTAGCTAGTCTCCAGAGAAGGAGGCAGAGGCAGGCTAAAGACCCCTGGCTGCAAATGAGTATGTCCCCACACTGCCCATGATTCAGCCATTTTTGTCATGGCTGTGGGGGGATGAAAGACCCACCAGATTGAAGACATTGTTGGAAATCAAAAGGAGAACATGGGGTATATTTGCTGGTTATGTTGTGGGAGGATATTGTGGAAGTTACTAAATATAAAAAAGAAAATGGGATAGAAAAAGTAAGAAGGAATGGATTTGCCAGATATTGAGCAATAGAGAAGTTGACTGAGGTGCCTGTACCCATAAGATTTTAGGGAGGTGAAAAATACAAACCTAAGTCCTCTGGGATTTTTATGTCAATATGAGGGTTTGTTTTTATAGTGGGAACATCTATTGTTAGATACTTAGGTAAGTAAAGCCATGTGTATTTGACACCTAACTTAAAGTTACTTAGATTATTTAAGAATTATGTTAATACATACAATACTTATGTAAAGGTTTATTTCTGTTTTTGTTAGTGATGTTCTTTATTGTTAAGGAAAGATAGTAAAGTTAGTAAAACACTGGTTCCTCCTTCATTCACATGTAATCACTTCTTAAATTTACTACTTTATTATTTTGTGTATTTAGAAAACCATTTTATTATTTGCTTTATTCTGTTTTAAATGTGGCTTCATTAATTTCATGGAAAATATTATTTAATTTCTTCTTCTTCTAGCTTTATGCCCCTGATTAATTATTTAATCAGTAGTCATCTGATGAAATTTTTAGGTTTTGGGCAAAAACTGTGAAGGTATTAATAGTTTAATGTATGTATTGCCCAAGGTATGAAATAGTTAAATAAAACAGATACCTTTTTACTCTTCTTAATAATAGCTTCTAAAGAAAAGTAATAAAGTAATTACTAATTACTAATAAAATATATTTTGCCTAAGCTGTGACAGTTAAATAAAACAAAAATCTTGTCATTGTTAACACTTTCTAAAGAAAAGCAATAAAGACGTTACTAATCCTTGTTATTTGAAGCTTTAGGAAGGAAATCTAAAGATCGTAAGCCTATAGCAAAGGGTGAATGATAACCTTTAATTAAATGGAAGAATGAGGAAAGATGAACGTATTATATAATTTTGAAAATTTAATGTACAAAACTGCCACATTGGAGTAATTATTTTAAAATCTTGCCTTTAAAAGAAGTCATATAAATATGATCCTTATGGTTCATTGCAGAAAAGAAGATCAAATCGGCAAATTAAAAGGAAAAAGTATGCAGAAGAAGGAGAGGGGAAGCATTCTGAAGATGAGGTTAAAGGCTCTATGAAACTGAAAAGGAACTTTGCTCCTTTACCTGGTGAACAGCCTTTACAATTATTTGTGGTAAGATGCCTTTGGGATTATGACTACAAAATGTTTTAATCCAATGTAAATTAATGAATTTCCGAATCATTCAAACAGAAAGCTAGGGGTTAATGAACCTCCCAAATAGATACTCTTTTTTTTTTTTTTTTTTAAGATTTTATTTATTGCGCCGGCCTGCAAACCCAAAGTCACAGGTTTGATTCCCAGCCAGGGCACATAACCAGGTTGCAAACCAGGTCTCCAGTCAGGTCTGTGGCTAGAGGCAGGTGAAAAGCAACCATACATTGATATTGATGTTTCTCTCCCTCTCTGCCTCTCTCCCTTCCCCTCTTTCTAAAAATAATGAAATAAAAAAATCTTTAAAAAAAAAAAAAAAAAAAAAGATTTTATTTATTAGTTTTCAGAAAGAGGGAAAGAGAGAGAGGCAGAGAGGGAGAGAAACATCAATGTATGGTTGCCTTTCACCTGCCTCCAGCCATGGATCT